>CABHPQ010161874.1:0-37844 GCA_902168405.1 Peromyscus aztecus | reverse complement strand
GTGTGTGTGTGTGTGTGTGTGTGTGTGTGTGTGTGTGTGTGTGTGTGTTGTCTTTTGGAGGCCTGCTCTTCTCTCTTTTCTGAAGGGAAATGGACATGAAGTGGATCTAGAGGGAGGGGAGTTAGGAGGTGCTGGGAGGAGTGGATGGAGGGGAAACTGTGGTCAGGATGTATTGTATGAGAGAAGAATCTATTTTCAATTAAAAAAAAAAAGAGATGCAAATGCCCTTTTAAATTATGTACTGGATATATTGCTTTCAAACTACTCCAAACTACTTTGTTTTTTTTTTTTTTTCCTTAGTGGCCAAAGAGGATACTCATTAAACTGGTAAGACCTCTTTAGATATGCAGACGCATATATAATAAGGATACAGATCGATATATGTAATAAAGATGTAGCCGGTCATCACCCCTGGAATGAGAAGAAAGGCATAGCATTTACAGTTAGCATGGCTTGTTTGTGTAAAAGCATGGTTAAGAATTAAATTCATATAGTCGGTGTGGTACAGGTGAGATACTGGGCCTCTGGCCCTTCTTTTAGAACTCTAATACCCTAGTCTAGTCATGATAAGAAAAAACATTGGAAAATTCCCACTAGTGAGCAAGACATTGAACAAAAATATCCTTCTGGCCATGTACCTCAGGAATGTCAAGATCATCCAAACAAGGAAAGGCTGAGAAACTTGTACAACTAAAGAGGAACATATAAAGACATGCGAAGAGATGTAGTTAGAAATGCTGAGGGCAAAAAAAAGAAAGAAAAAATGAAATTAGGTCAAAAAATAATTAAATCTCAGTAAATATGGCTTTTTTAAAATAATGGATCAACACTTGCTTATTAATTACAACAAATGCAACAAATTCTTTGAAAAATGTTAGTAAGGAAAACTAGATGTGGAATGTTTGAAAACTATACTTCCTAGCCATTTTTCTGACAATGTAAAAGTATTTAAAATCAAAACTTAATTTATAAATATTTTAAAGGATCAGCAAGATGGCTTAGTGGGCAAAGGTGTCTTGTGTCAAGTCTGATGACCTGAGTTTAATCGTCAGGACACACGTGGTAAAAAGAGAAAAATGACTCCTGTGTGTTTTCCTCTATTTCACACACGTACATGTTGCTGTTTGCTTGTGATATGCATGCATACACACACATGCACACAATAAGAACACAATAAATGTCTCAAAGAAAGGCACTGGTGTATGTTTGCATCATTATAAGCATGCAGGGCAGAAGGATCTCATTCTACTCTAGGGCAAAGCAGGATCTTTCTGAGGTGATCTTCAAACAGAAGGATTATCCCTGGAAATGCCCTTCCTTTGCTATTGTCCACAATGTCCAAAGATATTTACTATAAAATATTCCTTCTAAATATCGGGAAATGAAGGGAGTTTTCCTGTGTCTCTTATGTATGTACTACTGGATAGTCTAATGTTTTTGTCCAGCTTAGATTCACCTAGTCATCAATGAGTTGGTATTAGGAGGAGGAACTTACAGGAGCAGTTAGCTCATATGGACAGGGCCCTCACAAGCTGAATTAGTGATCTCTTAAGTGACATTCCAGAGAGCTGCCTTCACCTTCTACCATGGGAAGAAACAGTGGGAAGGTGCCATCTGTGAACCAAGAAACATGCTCTTACAACACACCATCTGCCATCTCCCTAACGGTAGGTTTTTCTCCTATCAAATAATTGTTATGTATCTGTTCTTCTATCAGACTGGCTACATCAAGGGTAGGGACCAAATCTTATTCATTACTGAATTCCTGTGGCCCAAATTGTTGCACATTTGATTCTCACCCTCACCATCCTTCTAAAACATCCTGATCTGTTTTCAAAAGAAGTGACACAATTTACACAAAGATTCACACGTTTAGAGAATTTGTCATGTCTATTGTTTTTCTGAACTGCATTTAAAGTAGTCATTTATATTTGCTAATTCATTTTGGAGAGTTTGGACATAGAATTTCATGTCCAGTGCCTTGAGTGAATTCCAGAAATGTAATAGTTTTGAGGCAGAAAAAATCAATTTGTATAGGACATAAAGTTCACTGTAATGGGAATTTCACCTGTTACCTCTACTATATTCATTTTTACGAACTGAATAAAATGATGAATATGAACTTTTGATGGTGTTCTGAGGTTCTCCCCTTCTGGGATTTGTGGCCTTTGGTTGTAGCGGTATCTCTTTTTAGAATATCATTTTTATCCTCATTATTTTGAGTTCTTGAAGAAGGAAGTTAAAAACATTCCTAAGAACATTCTCCTAACTTAAAATTGATGAATTTTATCAGCATCTCAATATTTCCCCATGGATCTGGTACAGTTGGCTGGTACTTGCTTTAAGTTATTGTTTTCATCTGGAATTTGGATGAGTTGAAAGATCTTACATGTCAAGTTCAGGTGAAAATTCTTAAACACCCGTGCTTTGTTAGAAAACAGAACCTCAGACAAAGCTTTAAGGAACTAGTATTTGGAAGATCCATTGTATATAATACATATAATCTTAAAATTTTTAAATGTTTGGGTACACAAAGTAAGTAAAACTTAACTGATCACATAACTTATATAAGTAGAAATGATAAGCTGGGTAATTTGAAATACATCAAGATACATCAGTGAACTCACTCATTAATAGGGACTGCAGAGCATTTTAAACTAAAGAAGCTGACTCCACTCTCTCACTGTATTCAGGTTGTGCCAACAGATACCCTAGAATAAGTGACTCACAAATGACAAGACATATTCGCTCACAATTTGTAGGCTGGCAAGTCCAGAATTAAACCATCTATCCAGTTAGTTTGCTGGTAGACTTGCTCTCTGATTCAAAAATGCACCTTCTCATGGCTTCTACTTGTAGCATTAGGACAGAAGAATAGAAAGCATGAGATTCTAACAGGGTCTTCATGGTCCTTTTGAATGATTTTGATCATTCTTGAGAATGCTAGGCAAACACTGTATCACGGAGATGCATCCTCACCTTTATCCTCTGACCTTCTCATGAAGGGAAAAATCTCACTCATCATAGCAGAGCCCTCAAGCCTTTTCTAATCCCTTCCTGAAGGCACTGCCCATTAACTCAGTTTCGAAAATGAGTTTCAACATGAGTTTGGAACAGACATTAGCAGCCAAACTATTATTATCTGTGAGTAGATTTAGACCTACTTCAAAAGTGTAATGTAGTAATAAATGCCCAAATTATAGACTTTTGTATGAACTACAAAGCTACAGAAACGTATAGTACAAACTTACATTAATGACATTTTTTGAAAAGTATACAAAATAACCACATCTCTTATCCATGAAAAGATATATCTATAGCAAAATAAAGAGCACAAATAGAAAAGATAGTAACATCTTTAAATAAGCCATTCCCTCTGGGGATGGGGAAAGGGCTTAACTGCATTTGCAAGTTTTATTTCCTTAAATAATTCTGAAATGAAAAATAAATGCCAGAGAAGAAATTCAATTGTTTAGTATTATTTCTGAATTAAACGAAACAAACCAGAATATAGTTGACCTGTACTAAATAGCCTGTATTAACCTATCACCCTGCTATTTTCTCATTATACCATATATACTACAAAGCCATGGAAGCTGTGATGTACTTAGATTATAGCACAAAAGCTCATTAATCATTAACATATGATTAAGTACAATTAAAGCCATATATTGACTTTGCCTCATAATAGTCAATTAACTTATGACCTTATCAAAGATAAAGCATGGCAATGAGCCTATTGGGGGAAGAGTTGGTCTTTATTAAAGGAACAAAACGAATCACAAGAGGTAACTGAATCTTCCCATTTATTTCAAAGAAAAAAAGGACCTTATAATTACCAATTGTGTTTCCTTACATTTATTTTGTCCTGTTTGTATTCCACCTCTGTGAATGAAAAAGCAAAAATGGGAGTCCAGGGCAAGAAGGGAGTGAGAAAAATGAAACACTCTCTGACTGGATTTAGGATCTGCTCTACAAGTTGAACCCATTCCTGGCACCATCATACGTGCCAAGAACTTATGGTTAAACAGGTCATAGACCCTAAGGGAGAAATTACCACTTAACTCTGCTAAGAGGCCATAGGGTTTTATTGAGTCCTAATGACTTGTGGCTGGATCATAGATTAGTGCATCTCTCAACCTTCATCAGACAAACTTTTTTTTCCAATAGGTAGAAATTAGCATAGAGACCCACAACTGGTAAACATAGAAAGAATAAGAGACTGCAGAATGCTCGGTCCTAAATGGGATGTCTATATATCATACTCCCTGCTCCCGGGACTCAGGGATCACTCTGAAAGAGATGACAGGAATAACATAAGATGCAGAGAGGTGGAGATGACTGCAGTAAAACAGTGGGGCAGTTGCATATATATATAAGTTCGCAGAAATTGTGTCAGTATGCACAAGGCCATCACAGCAATCACGTCAGTGTGCACAAGGCCATCACAACAACCATGACAGTATGCACAAGGCCATCACAGCGATCATGTCAGTGTGCACAAGGCCATCACAGCAATTGTGTCAGTATGCACAAGGCCTGTGGAAACTCAAGTAAGACAAAATCCTAACATAGAGAAGAAAGGTGGACACAAAGCCCCATCCCTAGCAAAGGAGCTGTTGGTGATTGACCTTTGGAAGAGGGAGAGTTCATTCTTCTTTAGCAGTATGGCCCTAGTAGGTCACAAGGCCATACATGCAAGATTATATGGTCACCACAAATTGTACTTGATGAGTCACAGAAAAAAGACATAATGTTGAGTGGGTGGAGCAAGGAGGACTTTGGAGTGGGAAGAGAATATGATCCAAATACACTATAAGAAGTTCTCAAAGAACTAACAAAAAACAAGAAAAGGAAAGAAAGAGGGTGGTTATGGAAATTAGCCTGGAGAACAAGGAGAGGATGGGAGTGGAGACCAGGAGGGGGTGGGGAGGGAAGAAAATGGGAAGTAGAGCCTGAATGGACATTTCCTTACCAAAGAAAATAACCACAAGCACCCAACCCTTCGATAAAAGAGATGCACAAGTATTGAGAAGACTTGGATTTTTTTTTCCTATGAAACTTAAACATAATTGTGTTGGCAGGGGGTGGAAGAAACAGAAATTGGAAACCATCCCATTGGTTGCATTTAATATGGACAAGATTATATTCCAGATAATAGTTTAAACTGATGGCCTCATAAAGCATTTCTATTCTCTAACAACTTATATTTCACACATCAGTGAATTTTAGGGAATTGTGAGGACATTCTCAACCTTAAGATCATTTTTCAGAACATTATTTCAGTCTATTATAATTTTTGTTCTTTTTGTGAGTTTTGTATTAGAAATACCTTAATTTTAAGAAGCTATAATCCATAAGAAAATATGAATGTGCCACTTTGCAAAAATGAACACAAGCTATTTTGTTTGTGCTCTAACAAATAAGCTTGCCTGAAGATCAGAGGGTGGAGCTAACCACTAGTTAACCATAGAGGCCAAGCAGTGGTGGTGCACACCTTCAATCCCAGCACTTGGGAGGAGGAAGCAGGAAAATCAAGAGTTCAAGGCCACCCTGGGCTATATGAGATTGAACTAAAAGAGAAACAGAGCCAGGTGGTAGAGGCTCATTCCTTTAATCCCAACTCTTAGGATCTCATGCCTTTGACCCTAGTACTTGAGGCATATGCCTTTAATTCCAGCACTAGGCAGGTAAAGACAGGAAGTGATATGGCTGAGCCGAGATAGGAATATAAGGGAGGAGGAGACAGGAGCTCATCCCCTTTTTGGTCTGAGAAGTCATGAAGGTAAGAGGTGACTTTGGCTAGCTCCTTTGTTTCTCTGATCTTTGAGCATTTACTCCTATATCTGACCAATTAGAATTCACGCCATAAGCTAGTGATTGCCATTAATTTTTCTTCTATTTTTTTGTTTGTTTTTTGAGACAGGGTTTCTCTGTGTATTTTGGATGTCTGTCCTGGATCTCGATCTGTAGACCAGACTGGCCTTGAACTCATAGAGATCTGCCTGGCTCTGTCTCCCGAGTGCTGGGATTAAAGGCATGCACCACCACCACCTGGCTCGACTTTTTGTGACTTAGAAAACTATAGTTACTTTGTAAAAGTATAGAAGGCATAGATGAGAAAAATTTTTAAGCTAAATTTTCTAAAGGTTTTAATCTTATATATTAAAGTTTTCTTCCTGTTGTAAAAAAATTATGAAATCCCATTACAAAATAGAATAGTAATAAAAGACTATGTTTTTTAAAACCATAATCCTAATTATCTGGAGGCATCTCCTACTATCTGCTTGTATTTTCACATGCCTATCATGGTTTCTAACAGCAACAGGAATTACCGTGCTTCCTCAATCTGCATTCTCAAGTTAATCCAAGCAGCACTCAGCAGCACAGACGCCCGTCCAGGGAGCCTGTGTTCCAGGACGAGCCCCTGCCAGTGGACTCAGCCAGCTCTGGACCCAGAGAGACCAGCTCACAGTCACCACTGTTGCTCATTTATTGCTAGGAAATGTTAAAGTTTCATTTAATTAGTTACTTTTTTCCCCTTTATGAGTTTCAATGTACTTTGCAGTAATAAAGACACCAAGGAAAATGATCACCCTGATGGATTTGCTTGTGTGCTAGAGATAATCAAAAGGCATTCCAACTTGGACTGAAGAACTAAAAAAGTTTCAGGGTTGAAATAAAAAAAAATGTTTTTCAAGGAAGCTGAGAGTAGAACCAAGATTTGAAGCAGTGCTGTGGAAGATTAGTTATAGATATGCTAAATTTGTTTATGCCATGAAACATTTGTTTAATGATGCAAAGACATGTTATACACTTCATGTTGCATTTGTTTAACTCTGTGAAGCTGTGTTACTTTCCCTGTCTAAAACAGCTGATTTGTCTAATAAAGAGCTGAACAGCCAATAGCAAGGCAGGAGAATGGATAGGCAAGCATGCAGAGAGAATAAATAGGAAGAGAAATCTGGGAAAAGAGATCTAGGATCAAGAGAAGGAGAGAACTCCTGGGACCAGCCACCCAGGCTACACAGCAAGCCATGGAGTAAGAAGTAAAGAAAGGTATATAGGATATAGATAAAAGCCTACAGGCAAAAGATAGATGGCATAATTAAGAAAAGCTGGCAAGAAACAAGCCAAGCTAAGGCTGGGCATTTATAAGTAAGAATAAGCCTCAATGTGATTTGTTTGAGAGCTGGGAGGTGGCCCAGAAGAGCTAAAAGAGTAAAACTCAACAACTACAAAGCAGAGTAAAAAGTAACAATGATTCTGACCTAGAAATCATCCCTCATATAGTTTGTGCTGACAGATCAAAGGGGAAGGGACCCCAGTCAAATTGAACGAATCCAAAGTCCTTACTTTGTCTTGATGACACAAGCCTTTAATCCCAGTACTTAGGAGGCAGATTCAGGTTGATATCTGTAACTTAAAGGTGGGCTTGGTCTATGTAGGGAGTTCTAGGCCAGTCAGGGTTACACAGAAAGATCCTGTGTCAAAATAAATGAGCAAATTAATTAATTAATTAAATCAATTTTAAAAAATAAGGTAGTATGGCTTGTGGGAACATGATGAAACAGAAACTGACCTGAGGAAGAACTTCCAATATGTGAGACTCTAGGTAAGCTGGAAAACTCCATATCTCCGTGAGTAAATGCAGGCATGTATTCAGGCACTATAAATCCCTAGTATTTTTTTTTTTGCACAGAACAACCTATGAGAGAGTTCCCAACATACTTCTCCCCCAAGCAGGAAAGTAGTTTCCTACTTCATGCTATGATTTTAGCCACAAAGTAAAATTCAGCAGCGAGTTTTCCTAGTTCTAAATTATTGCAATAATTCTCAGTGATTTTTGAAAAACATAAGCCTGTTCAATTTTTATTTCATTAAGTCATTTGGGTAACACCCATATCTTTTCTCTCATCCTGGATTATAATCCTCTCAGGGCAAATCATAATTCTTTGTATCTCCCACCAACCTTGGCAAAGCACCTGTCAAAATTAGACTACCCTAGCCGGGCGTTGGTGGCGCAAGCCTTTAATCCCAGCACTCGGCCAGAGCCAGGCGGATCTCTGTGAGTTTGAGGCCAGCCTGGGCTACCAAGTGAGCTCCAGGAAAGGCGCAAAGCTACAGAGAAACCCTGTCTCGAAAAACCAAAAAAAAAAAAAAAAATTAGACTACCCTAGAAGGAAAGCCCATGGAAACCAAAGTCTCTTCTATAGAAGTTAAGAGCCTGGGACAGTTTTCAGCTACTCACTGCCAAGAGGACTGAAAATTCAGAGAAAAAAAACAAAAAACTATGAACTGTCTTGGATTCAAACATCGCAATGAATTTTAAATCCAAGAAGCCATCCTATTTTCATTTTTCTTTCAAGACAGAGCTTGCAAAGCACTTGTAGAATTGAATAGACTTTTATTTATTTACCTTTTCACATTGTTGAATGAAATGTGAATTTTTAGTGGAGGCTTTTATTGATTTCTGTCAAGCCAGACAATGATTTGTAGAGTTAGTCTATCATTTCAGGAAGAACGGAAAGAAGGCTGCTATATCAACTCTTCTTCTTTTCAACAAGACATCTGGAAAGAAATCACTCTGCACTGACTTCTAAAAGGATATGGTCTACATTTTGGAATATAAGCAACAAGGATCAGCTCCCTGGTCATTTCTAACATGCTACAAAGCAGAAAAATAAAGGCTGTCACATATTTACAGTTCCCTAGTGGCTTGCATTGATGGTAGTCTAGAATGACAGTCTCTCCACCAACCAAAGCCTGGGAACTATGCAGTTCATGCTCAGTCATTCAGCCCATGGCCAATTGTCTGTCAATGTTCCCCTCACAGAAGACTAACATCTGAACATGAACTGACAAGCAGGTGTCAACAGAAGAACACAAGCCACCAGCAAATAGGGAGCTCAGAACAACTTTACAGACTCAGGTCTTGGTACCACCTCTTCCAAAGAAGAAAACTCAAAGATAATAAGGTATTATAACACACTCATTATAGTGGTTGAAGGATTTAATAAGTGAAGTTGAGATGAAAATTATTCCAGGGCACTGTATAACATTTCTCAGAAAACAAAACAAAACAAAGCAAAAAGTTCATGTAAACCACAGCTGATCTCAGATAAAGGGCATTGTGAGGAGCATGAACTCCTGGAAGAATTTAGTTAGGGCAGGAGCCAAAGCCCTTGAATAGATAATGGACCTGAACAAGTGTTTCTAGGGTGAAGACAAAGGAATGTTTCCTATCCTGTTCAGATGCTGTACATCTACTAAAATCAGTTCAGTACACATTAACAGGAAGAAAAGCCATTACAGTTACTATTTACACAAGAGACTCACATGAAAATGATTGCCCAATACACCAATGAGATTCAGAAAATAACATACTCCTCTTCAAAAAGGAGAGGATAGTAGACATATTCAAGACCCAAAGAATAGGCAGATGTTTGTAAATGAGTCTCTCTGGATGTTGAGTAGGTACAAAGAACAGGAAACAGCTTGTGATATTGTCTATACAGGTTCAGATCTATTCTTCAGTTCTCTTTCCTGGTCATGAATATAGTCTCACCTGGTTAGTGACATTTGGGGCAAGGACTGAATGCAAGATGATTCCTTTTGGAGGAAAGCATAACATGGGAGTTTCCAAGAGTTTCTATGCTTAGGTTTGAAACAGCAAAGATTTCAAAGCTCTTCTTCATCTGCCTGGGGACTAGATCTCCTAAATATCTCCTTTAAATATTTGTCTATAATTCTATTTTCTAACAAACTGAGAGTATTTAATTTAAGAATTTTGGGCTGAAGCATAAGTTAGAGCAATTACCAGCCAACTGTACCAGATCCATGGGGAAATATTGAGATACTGATAAAATTCATTAATTTTAAGTTATGAGAACATTGTAAGGAATATTTTTAAATTCCTTCTCCAAGAACTCAAAATGTTGAGGATAAAAATGATTTTCTAGAAGGCGATATGGCTACAATCAAAGGCCACAAATCCCAGAAGGGGAGAACCTCAGAACATCATCAAAAGTTCATATTCATCATTTCATTCACTTCATAAAAATAAATATAGTAGAAGTAACAAGTGAAATTCCCATTACAGTGAACTTTATGTCCTATACAAATTGATTTTTTCTGCCTCAAAACTTATACATTTCTGGAATTCACTCAAGGCACTAGACATAAAATGCTATGTCCAAACTCTCCAAAATGAATTAGCAAATATAAATGACTACTTTAAATGCAGTTCAGAAAAACAATAGGCATGACAAATTCTCTAAACGTGTGAATCTTTGTGTAAATTGTGTCACTTCTTTTGAAAACAGATCAGGATGTTTTCAAAGGATGGAGAGGATGAGAATCAAATGTGTAATAATCTGGACCACAAGAATTTAGTGATGAGTAAGACTTGGTCCCTACCCTTGTTGTAGCCAGTCTGATAGAAGAACAGATACATAACAATTATTTGATAGGAGAAAAACCTACCGTTAGGGAGATGGCAGATGGTGTGTTGTAAGAGCATGTTTCTTGGTTCACAGATGGCACCTTCCCATTGTTTCTTCCCATGGTAGAAGGTGAAGGCAGCTCTCTGGAATGTCACTTAAGAGATCACTAATTCAGCTTGTGAGGGCCCTGTCCAAATGAGCTAACTGCTCCTGTAAGTTCCTCCTCCTAATACTGCAATGATGGTGATTAACTGAGTGTGAGGGGACCACAAACATTAGACAAGCATTAGTAGTGCATGCACGTAGACAAACATGGTAGTACATGCATAAAAGACATGGGAAATTTTCCTTCATTTCCCAATATTTAGAAACAACATTTTTATAGTAAATAACTTTGGACATTATGGACAATAGCAAAGGAAGGGCATTTCCAGCAGACAGGGATAATCCTGTTTGAAGATCACCCCAGAAAGATCCTGCCTTGCCCTAGAGTAGAATGAGATCCTTCTGCCCTGCATGCTTACTGTTTGCAATGCAAATGTACACCTGAATTTTCCTAGTGCCTTCCTTTTTTCCTGTTTTTTGGTTCTTTTGTGAAGTCGTCTTCACCAACTTTATTCACTGTGACAGTTTCTCTTAATTTTCAGTTGGAAAGTTCTGGGACATTAAACAAAACATAACAAAAGGGGCTCTTTTAAAAATATTATTTTACAGAGCTATTTGCTGCATTTATTTTATACACAGCATGATGATTACTTCTCCAGGCTTTTTCCCCTTGTTTTTGCTTAGAGATAACTAGATGAACAATTTTTTAGGAGATAGTCACATTACTAAATGCTGAGCACATTTGGGGAAGCTTCAAGACCATTTGTAACACCACCGAAGACATTTTCAATAACTTACACAATTTAGAAATGGAAATTGCTCTTGATGTTAAATTTTAGAAGCAATTTTGTTTAGAAATATTAGTGCATTTTGCAAAGAAACATCAAATCATACAGTGAAGAGGACAACAAGCTTTACAACAGGCTTTACTGACTGAGAGTTCACATTCTGCTCTTATCATCGAGTTGTTTATTTTTTAGAGCTAAGATCAGAGTATGAGGTTTTATGTACAGGTAGGTATGTAGATATTTGGGTTTATGTAAGTGTAAATAAATATTTTCATTGATTGCATGACATAAAAACATTAAAATTTTTAACCAAGACACACTCAGAAGTTGAAATATATAGAGGTTGAGTTCAGTTTTAGAAATTTAGAAATTGGGATTAAAGAAATTTAACTAAGACTAGATTAGACCTTTCTCTCGCTGCCTGGTAACTGCTCTCCCTTAGCAGGCATTGTCCTTACACTTACAAAGAAGCCTCTGCTGCCATGAACCACACCCAGACTACCACCCAAGTCAGTGTCAAGGCTTATAGAGGAATAGGCTACCAATTCAAATTTTCTGAAGCATGCTACTTAAATTTAAATTAACCCCACAAAAGGAGGAAATCCTGAACTGAAATGGAGGAAAAGATGTGAATAAAATGTTACAGATGCTTTTAGTTGGATGGAATGGTCCTGCTCTATCATTAGAAATAGCCTTTTGGTATCATGGATGGAAAACAAAAATGCACTCACTGTGTAACTAATGTGATTAAATAATAGCATTTTTGTTATTGTATAAGCATAAGTCAATGCTAAAACAAACACAAATTATTATAGAAGTAAGCAATGCAGATACTTCTTAAATAGATGATTCTTAAGAATGACTCAATCTTAAATTTTCCTTGTTCTTCATGTTTTATTCAGTTCCTTTCCCTCTGTATTACAATAAAAGTAAACTGCCTACAAGAAAAGAAATACTTATATAAGACATAAGCAGTACTACACCTTTCTGCCCATAGGCCACCTATAAAACAAGACAGCAGAATCGGCATTGGCACAGTGCAACTCACAACCTCATAAACACCTCCCAATAGGAAATAGGCATCCTGCAACAGGTGAAGAAATGGAGCTTGGGTAAGGACCTATAGTCTCATGGCCCAAAGAGATGTATAGCTAATAAGGACAAAGTGTGGCTTAAACCAGGCACATAGGCACTGCTAACTCCCAAGCTACACTCTTATGGAAAAATGTCCAGCCTGCCTTCTAGGACCCAACTGTAGACCAAGTAATAGAAATTATATGAGGACTTAAGTGGTCATGTAAATGCAAGGTAAACTTTTAATTTAAGGGTCACAGGATGAAACAAAGCATTCTAAGGTAATGAATTCATATCCAAGACATTTGGTGAAAAGTCACATGACTGAGTGTACAAAATTATTGAGAAAGAGAAGAAAAAGAGCTTTGCATATTTCCTAATACTACTGACATTGTGACATTATGTCTCACCATGAGTAATAAAGAGTCCTGAGAGAGCCGGGCAGTGGTGGCACACACCTTTAATCCCAGCACTCGGGAGGCAGAGCCAGGTGGATCTCTGTGAGTTCAAGGCCAGCCTGGTCTACACAGCAAAATCCAGGATAGGCACCAAAACTACATAGAGAAACCCTGTCTCAAAAAAAAAAAAAAAAAAAAAACCAAAAAGAGTCCTCAGAGGAAGAGAATCCTTCCCATTCTAATGCCCTGACTAAAGTATACAATGGAAAGTGTAAATTATGAGTACTGCCATATAAACTCAGATTATAAATTTGATATTTGGGCTTACTTCATGCTCTGAATTAAGTTCAAAGTACACGGCACATCACCTGGTATCTCCTAGGAGATTTTCTCCCATTCACTGCAATAAACAATAGTGTTGCAATGATGATAACCAGTTACTCAAACTTGAATCTTGGTTTATTCTGCCAGTTAGAAAACTAACAGCACAAAGGTAAGCTTTGGTTACTATTTTCTGTTAACTCCGATGCCTTGAACCGTGTTCCATATTTTTCCTTATTTACTCACAAGTCACAAGACAATTAGGAGAAATACATATAATTGTTGAAAATCATTCTACATTAATGTAAAGAATCATGATTTTTGATAATTATTTTGAAACTGGAATGATTTGATAGCCAGGGAATAGAATTCATATATTTTAGAAACTTTTTCTTTTCACTGGTGGTATGTGAGATTTGAGGGAAATAGTTTCTATGAACTCTTTGAGCCTTCTTAACCCCATCAAAGCAATTATCTTCACTCACCATTATCTAGGCCAGCAAGAACCCTCTGTAGAAAGTTGTAGAGTATCTGGTAATACAAATCAAAAGTCACCATGTAAGGTGACAAAAGCAGACTCTTCCAGGTGCAAAATCCTTTATCCTTGCTGTGAAGTATCTGCCTATGTGTTACTCCTCCATCTATGTGTGACTCCTGGGTAGCAAAACACTCACAAGAAAGCAGAAAACTTCTAACATTAACTATTGAAAGAATGTGATGTATGTGGTGGTTTGAATGATAATGACCCCTATAGGCACTATATTTTGAATACTAGGTGTGGTGGTATTGTGTTCCCCAAAATATTGTGTACCTTAATAAACTTACCTGGGGTCAGAGACAGAACAGCCACAATATTAAACAAAGGTTAGGCAGTGGTAGCACATGCCTTTAATCCTAGCATTCCAGAGACAGAAATCCCTCTGGATCTCTGTGAGTTCAAGGCCACATTGGAAACGGTCAGGAGTGGTGACACACGCCTTTAATCCCAGAAAGCGAGCCTTTAATCCCAGGGAGTGGTGGCAGAGAGCAGAAAGGTATATAAGGCGTGAGGACCAGAAACTAGAGGCATTTGCCCAGGAGAGGCATTTGCCCTGGAGAGGCATTTGCCCTGGATAGGCATTTGCCCTGGAGAGGCATTTGCTCTGGAGAAGCATTCAGGCTTCTAGCAAGCAGTTCAGCTGAGACCCATTCTGGATGAAGACTCAGAGGCCTCCAGTCTGAGGAAACAAGATCAGCTGAGGATCCGGCGAGGTGAGATAGTTGTGGCTCGTTCTGTCTCTCTGACCTTCCAGTGTTCGCTCCAATACCTGGCTCAGGTTTGATTTTGTTAATAAGACTCTTTAAGATTCATGCTACAACTAGGCCCCCAGTTGGTGGGACGGTGGGGGAAGATTGAGGAGGTGTGCCTTGTTGGAGGAGGTGTCATTGGCCTTTGAGATTTAAAAAGACTCCTGATATTCCCGGCGCTACCTCTGCCTCCCAGCTGTCGATCACTATGTGAGCGCTCAGTTGTTCCTGCGGCCGTGCCTGTGCTCCGCCATCACGCCCTCTAAACTTCTGGAACCACAAGCCCGAATTTAACACTTTCTAAGATTATAAGTGCCTCATCA
Source organism: Peromyscus aztecus (assembly GCA_902168405.1). NCBI lineage: Eukaryota > Metazoa > Chordata > Mammalia > Rodentia > Cricetidae > Peromyscus > Peromyscus aztecus. The sequence goes on along the minus strand of CABHPQ010161874.1, from coordinate 23,103 downwards.
CAGCAAAGGAAAAGTAACTAAGGTAATATAAGACTGTTTTTGAGAGCTAAAATATTTATTGCATTAAAAAATAAAGTTATTTTTAAAATAACTTTATGGTTATTAAAAAATAAAGTTATGGTTATGCAGAACTTATTTAAACATTAGCTCTACGTCAGTACTGTACAAAGGGGCTTTGCTACAATTAGAAAGACAGAGTGAGACTCATGGCTGCCTCTACAGTGTACTTATGAAGAACCAGCTTATTAGGAAGTAGGATTGATTTTAGTAGGGGTATTGGATGATGAATATGGGGTTTCTTAGAAGCTAAGAAAGTTCCTATTTGGTTTTCTCCACAAGTCTACTGACCACTGAGTAAACAGAAGTAAAAGACACTTTCCTAACAGTGGGCCCCTTCCTAACACACTTAAGACAGAATTCCTAGTGAGACAGGACAAAAGCCCACCACTCACAAGGAAATACTTACAAAGCTGCCATTCTCTCTTGATCTCTGGATTACCGCTGAACCACTTATGATAGTACCACAGAGCACTTTACTCTCTTAGCAATCTCCCAAACGCTTAATCTGAAGACTTTTGAAAAGTTATTACACAATTCAAATATAGCTTAGAAGTTTATGCTTGTTTGTATCTGAATAGTGTGTAGATATTCCACATTACACATATAATTAGTGTAATATTCATGAAAGAGTTGCATAATTTATAATTATTAGTTGTTGCTGCTTATGTTCAGCAGACACAAGTCTTCCTCTCTCCACCTTGAGGTTCCATTGAATTCTTGCAGCTTTTGTATTAGTCATTATCATAATCACAGTGGACAACATCATCATTGTTAACTAAGAGTGCATCAATGCCAAATTTTAAGTGGAATACATGTCTCACCAGGTCTTACAATGTCCCCATAGGATATCTGCCAGCATATGCACCACTTAACAGATGAGAAAGCTGAACGTTAACTACTTTGTTCTTCTAAATCACAATTAAAATGTTCAAGAACTATGATTTGTTTTTCCAGATGACAAGCTTTCTAAAGCTCAAGTTTCCAACTTGTTGTGTGACACTATTCCAGGGAGATGTGAATAAATTTCTATTCACCTGAGATAGGGAACTAAAAACAGACCAAAGTAATGAAACCACCACAGTCCTACTTGGAGAACCAGTGAGTTTACTGGGGTTACTTAGAAGAGTATGGGAGAAGCGTTGCTTACAAAAACAGAAGTGACTCAGAGATAAAGATAACCAAAAGTCCATGCCAGCGTGGGTGACAGCTCATGAAATCTGAAAACCTGGAGCTCTCTGTACAACTTGTAGGCAGTTCAGCAGATTAGACAACGTATACTCAGGTGGCTAGGCTGGTCCTCTAAGCAGCTCAGCTTCTCGGAGAGTGTCTCTCATCAGTCCTGACTACTTAAGAGCTTAGCATATATGGCCAGTTTCAGGGATTTCCTGAAGCCCTGAGCTGTTCACTGCCTGTGCATAATGAGCCTCCCTGCAAGATGGCTGGAATGGTTCATGGCTCTCTAGAATATCCTGTCTCTTGATGAGCTTCCTTCCAAGAGGGAGGATTATCTTGCAGGAAATTGTGACATAACAGAGCTCTAGACCTCTCTGCTTTGCTAGACTTTGAAGCACATGGAAAAGGTAATAGTAAGCTGGAAATAGTAAGACCTGTTATTAAGATTATACATCAGGGTCGAGGAGAAAGGACAAACATTTCTCTTCCAGGTGTATCCTGCAGTCCATATTGATAAATATTGTCAGTTTCCTGGCATGAGTGCTTAGAGTATACTGTGACCCTTGTCCTGGGGACCTTTGACTGGATCATGTTTATGCATCAAGCTAGATGTCAAATGAGTTGTCAGGGAGTGCTTCCAGGCCTTGGACATAAATTTTATGTATAATACAGGACAGTGTACAAAGAGAAGTCTAAAGCGACTTTCAGTTGAGGGATAAGGTGGAATGCGTGATCAGAAGACAGATGTCCTGCTCTCACAAGTTTCACTCCCTCCTTCAAGCTCTACTTATCCTCTCCAACTTGGATGCCATTTTATTCACTTCTACATCCTGCTCGACCATGGACACCTCATCATTCTTCCGTGTCTGCTTCACCACTTACCAAAACCTGGGAAGGGCTGACCATCTGCTTTTGCTTATGTCCAAACCACTTCTGAGCTCGTAGAAATTATAAGAAAAGAAGTAAAGCTATACCAGGCGGCTGGACTATAAATTCCCATCATCTGATTCACCCAAGACTTCCGTCCCAATCAGTAGCAAATTCTGTCCAGTTCAGTATCATTTCCATTCCCCAGCATGCTGAGGTCATGGAACTTTCCCCCTCACGCTGTCCCTCATCTCTTCTCCTGAAGTCCTATGTAGAATGATTTTCCTATTCCTTCTTGAAGACTGAAACAGTAAGATTTGAGTTTCTTCCATCTTTCCCATCACAAACTCTCTGATCTTTCACATCTGAAAACACTCATTCCCACATCTCTTCATTTAATCACAACAATTACATCTCATTACACTCTTTACTTCTCATAGTCCCAAACTCTCTTGCTTCATCCTTTATCATTTTTGCTTTTGCAAATATGAGTAAACAACCTTAGTTGTACTTTCAAATGTGGCCGCCATCTGCCATGTAAACCAAACAAAAGGTTCTCGTATTCTAGTCTTTCAAATTAGAGCCTTAATATTCTTCCCCATATTACATTTGGTCAGCCAACTCCTTATCATGATTCATTCATTCAGCAAACATGTGTGCACTCTAAGTATCAAGCTCCAGTCTACTAGATATAATGGACAAAATACCTACCTTGTAATATTTATGCCCCAGTGGGGAAACAGGTAATAAAATGTATTGAGAAGTTAAATATTCACATCTTGCAATATTAGAGTGACAAAATTAAATCTATGAAGGACAAAACAAAGCATTGAGGAATAGGAGATTGAAGTGACAGAACAGCCAGCATCCGATGAATCCCTTGAGAAGACATTCTCATAAACAACCTCTCAATGCATGCTTTTTCAATATCACGGATCAGTCCTGTGTAAAATAAGAGACAAAATATGGATGAGGTATTTATCTAAGCACATTGATATCCCCACACATTCTGAGCCAGTTTTTAGGGGAAGAAGAGTGGACAATGGGCAAGGAATAGTGACATACATGTTTTTCAACTTTTAACCCAAAAATTATGAAGTTGGGTAAATTTAAAAGTGGAAACCTGAGTTTAGTGGTTATTTTTAAATGTATTAAAAATAAACAAGTAGACTAATTTTTGAGACAGGGCCCATAATGAGTATTTTAACAGTGGGAAAATGCTTATGAAAATTGTAAGTTTCTTATTTGTGCTGTGGGAATATAACAACAATCATGACTGCCAAAGAAAACAGTCAGGAGCCATATATCTACTCTATATGTATGATCGCAGGCAAAGTATTTCAGTTATGGAAAATGATTCCTCAAAATTCATACCAAATTTGTATCCCCTGAAAATCAAGTATCCGTAAATACACAAGAAAGGATTTGGGTACAATGCTATCAACTTTAAATATTATATACGTGTGTGCCAGTATCATTCAGACGTCAAGAAGAAAACAGATACAAGACATACACTAAGCTCCCACCGAATTAAAATGTTAAGGAAATATTAAGAGATAAGCAGGGCCTCTCTGCTGGCCTGATGTGTGGCAGATAAAAGGGGCCACAGGTGCAATTTCAAATCATTCTTAAACAAGAGAGCTCACGGTTTTCTTATCCCTGAGATGCTCTCTTGTGACCATAAAATCCCTTGCAGCCCATGGCATTACTATTTCTAGGCATGATTCACTTTGTGAAACATTTCCAGTTCCTGTAAGGTAGGTGGTTTTTTGTTTTTCCCTAGAACCAAACAACCTTCTCCCATTCAGAGAAGTTTTGCCAGTATCTCCAGGACGCTGTAACCCAGAGTCATTCTCTGTAGGCACTGAGTGAACATTAATTAATGATGACTGGAGGATACTTTACCATCTGCTCTGCACTAATTCAAGACACACTGTTGTTACTTAATTGGATTATTTTTAGTCTTGTAGTTTCAGCTGGATGAACACTGGTGGCTGCCACTCTGAGATGCCCTGGCAAATACCAACTGATGGCTGTCACTGTGAGATGCTCTGGCAAATCCCAACTCCTTGCTCTCCCTCCTTGTCTGGAGGGGTGACTGCATTGGGTGACTAGCACATCCAAAGAACAATGAAAGCTCTGTTTTGACATTTTATTTTCTTAAAGTCATTAAGCATTCTTCAGGATAATCATTCAAGTCGGGAATATCAACTGATAGCCTGGAAGATGGAGAGTCAAAGAAACATAAAGAACTATATTTTTAATTAAAATATAATTATATTATTTTCCCTTCCCTTTCCTTGATACAAAGCCCCCATGTCCCTCCCTTCAAATCCCCTCTCATGGCTCCCTTACTCCCTCTCAAATCCACAGCCCTTTTTTCTTTTTTATTTTTTTCATATATATGCAAAATCTATAAATAAAATCTGCTAAGTCCTTTTAGTGTGTACTTCTAAGTTCTTTTAGGGGTGTGTGTGTGTACTTGTGTGTGTGTGTGCGCGCGCGCGCACGCGCACATGAGCACACATGTGCATGTATAGAAGAAATTTGTCTTTTAAAAAGGAGGTAAAAGTTGGAATTTGCATATGTGGAAACTTGTCCTTTTTGTCTTTAAATCACTGTTTCCTCTTCACACATACTGTTAGACCATGGGATCTACTGGAGCTGTGTTCTGATATTCACTGTAAGCAGCAAACCGGCTTAGTCATTTTAAGCTCATCGCACAGCTATTTCTTTGTGAGACAGTCATTCAGATAGTTTCCAGTTACCTAAAGCAAAACATTCTGAGAAGCTACATCCACTTTTCAAGCACTTAAATTAGGATTATGCATAAGAAGTAAATACATTCAAGTCTGGTTGGTGATTTATGGTTCAAATTCAGTGCCTTGTTTTCAAACTCTATGGGTCATTGTTCTAAAGCTGTGGTTCTCAACCCCTTTAGGAGTCAAACCACCCTTTCCTCTGCTTATCAGATCCATACATTATAATTCATAACAGTAGCATAACTACAGTTATGAAGTTGCAACAAAAATAATTTTACAGTTGGGGTCACCACAACATGAGCAACTGTACTAAAGGGTTGCAGCATTAGGAAGTTTGAGAACCACTGTGCTAGAGTGATTTATTATCAATATCCCTTAATACTATGGGCCCAACAAAAGATTTAGTGTGACTTTTTCCTTGTCTGCCTTGATCTGCTTTGGCAAAACATAACCATCTGAGATATTTGTTAGCATCATACTTAAAACCTATGTAGAGCACACACCTAAGAGGCATGTTCTTGTTAGCAGAGTACATGGCAAGAGGTGGTTTCTGGCTTTCAAATCCCGGTTCCATTCAAATCAGGTGTGTGCCTTTGGCCAAGCTGCTTAGCATCTAGAAACCTCAATACTCTCAGAATAAAAATGAGTATTTTAACAAAATTGACATCATGAAATTGCCTTCAGTATCACAATCAAAATTCATATTAGGTATTTAATACACTATCTGATCTCTGAGTCAGTTTTTCCCAGGGAAAAAGAACCATTACTATATATATATATATAACAATGCAACATGGGAAACAGGCTCATGCGATTATGGTATCTATGAAGTCCTAGAGTCTGCAGTCAGCAAACTAGAAGCATGGGAAATCAAGTGCTGTTGTTCTTGTGTAAGCCCAAAGGCATAAAAGTAAGAATGCCAATGACATACTATGTCCAAGTCCAAGGTCTTGAGAAGCCAGATCACCAATATCCTTCACAGGCAGATGGATGCACCAGCTCAAGAGGAGAGAGCAGATTTGGCTTTCTCCTGTGTCTTGACCTTACCATGGCCCTCTACTGATTGGAGCATCCTTCATGCACATCGCTGAAACTTAATTCTGTACTTGGTGTAGGAATGCAGTTGTTCATCTCTCCCAGAAATGTCCTCAGAGATACACATATAATAACAACACATTATTACATACTATGTTATAGTTACACAGTATGTAATCATTTGCTATAATAACATAATATATTGTATATTAATATATTATATAATCATATAACCAACTAATATCATTAATGTATTACATAATTATAATTAATTTTTATTATGGAACAAATATTTACTCTCTACAAACACTTTGCTACCCCCTTTAGGTATATTAATTTTAATCTGACAAAAGAATGAAGTGTGTACACTCTGAGATATGCTAGCATGAGAATACTGGCTTATCCTAGCAACGAGGTTTTTTTTTTCTAGTTTCCCATACTTGCCTCATGTATAAGAGTATACACACCACCACCATCACCACCACCACCAGGAGACTGAGTCCATTTCTGTTGTTTGTAGGCATATGGTTTCAAGGCTGACCACTCTGCACCAGGCAAGCAGTAAGAGTGCTCATACCTGCAAGAGGGTAATTCCCCTCCCAGCCGTCATTAGTTCTAGGAACCATTTTTGTAAAAGATTGGAAACCTTTTTAATAAAAAGTGGTAAGTATGAGAAACCAGAATAAAACCTCTGCACTCCCACTGTATAAGTCTGAACTGAACACCAGCAGAGCCATGTCTAGTGAGCCTGCTGTAATTTCTTAGTGAAATGTTGCTGTGAAACGTTATATATTAATTTTGTAACTAAGAGTAATTTAATAACTTTAATTCCCAATTTCTTGGGGCTTACCTTATTAAAAAACCACCTACTGCCCATAAGTAATAAAAAGATACATAATTTCTGATGTTACAGGTGAAAATTGAAGCTCAAAGAAATTAAATGACTTCCCTGAAGCTTGCAACAAAAATTGGAGAAAGTTACACCAGGGCCCATGAAAACCCAAAGTCTGTGTTGTTTCTTAAATATCTACACTTTAAAAACCTGATGAAAGCATTCTCCCAAAGCTGGGGCTAGCAAGCAGGAAAAAAAAACACAGAAAAGTTTGATTTTTTTCCTCCTTCCTTTAGGAAGCAATTGGAAGTTCATTGAGTTGTCCCAAAGAACTATGGTTTATTCTTTTCACAATACAACTTCAATGGATGAACTAGATTGATGCATCTCTAATTCCTTTTTTTTTCCTAAAATCACTACCAAACCTTCTCATTCTAGTGCAAATGACTCTCCTATGGTGATATTTTATTTGTGCTGAAATGTGATTTTATTTGTATGTTAATAAATAAAGTTGCCTGGGGGTCAGAGCTAATAGCAAGCCATAGAAGAAGTCTGGCAGTGGTAGCACACGCCCTTAATCCGATCACATGACAGGCAGAGTCTGTGTATTCAAGGACATAGCCAGCTTGGAGACACATACCTTTAATCTCAATACCAACCATAGAGACCTGGAGGTCTGTATAGACAGGCAGGGACAGGAGGTCATGTGGTTTGGTTTAGAACCAATGAGAAGGCAGAACAGAAAGTCAATAAAAAGACATACACAGGAAGTAGGTCTCTTTCTGAGGGGAACAACAGCAGTGGCAGTGAGGAGTAAGAAGGTGGTCTTGGTCTCAGCTCTTGGCTACGGCTCTCTGATCTCTGGGCTTTTTACTCTGCATTTGGCTCTGTGTTTCTTATTTAATAATACCGTTCAGAATTACATCTACACTCTCCTTTGAAACCCTATAAATATAACAAATATAAACTCAAACCATGAATCAGTTGTAGTTCTTAAAGTACTTACTGTTATTCCACTTTCTGGACGTCTCTTCTGATAAGTCACAAGGATTCTTGAAAGTAAGAGTTGTGTCTCAAGCAGTTTTGTATTTTCAGTAACTGCAACAATGTATCCAGCTCCAGAAAGATGCTCTGGAGATGTTAATTGTGAAGCAATGAATGAATGAACAAGAAACCCACAAATGAATGTGATGACCTACCATGTGTCACTACTAGAACAATAATAATAAAATACCAAGGACAGAATTCCCCCAGATAGATTCCTCTTTTGTTCAGCTAAACCAGTCAGCAACTCAAATGATTGATTCCAATTCTGAAATACCTCTAACTTTAAAAATTAAATATTAACTTTTTAATTTATGGAACAAATATTTATTCTCTACAAACACTTTGCTATGCTCCTTAGGTACATTATTAGTTTTAACCTGACAAAAGAATGAAGAAGTGTTATCCTCATTTCTTTCCATATTAACTGATGCAGGCTAAATACAATGAAATAAAGTGACACTGTTAGCCCACACCACCAATAGGATCTAGACCCAGTGTGCCTGATTCTAAAGTTCATGCTCTTCACCAACTGTCGACAGCTCCTTTTAAAACGTTACTAAATAAATCAAGCTCTGGGGTAATTCAGTGTGGAATAAAAGAATAAAAACAGATCCCAACGTTTAGTGTTTCGCTTCAGGTTCCAACACCGTTTGTTTGGTTGCTTGAGGGTGTATAGACCTGCAATGGCAATTTTATTAGGGGACACTTAAAATGGCACTGCAGAGAATGCCTTTTATCACAGTGGCGCCTCAGTTTGGCTCTGCTTCCCGTGTCTCTGATGAAGCTGTTTCATCTGAGATTTCTTTGCATTTATTGTGTGTGTGTGTTTTCCACTGTGTCCAGCCATTCGGGTGGTAGCATATGGTTAGTTTTGTTAATTGGACTTTCTCTTATGCTGTGTCTGCAAAGCTTCTAGTAATTTATATTCAAATGTTTGTCGTGCCCTGGAAGTCTGTTCCGGGATGCCCATGTTTGTTTTGTGGCCCATGACTATAGCGTGTATTCTGTATTCTGGCAGAGATTTTTTTGAAGATTTCCTGATATGTGCTGGCTTTATATTACAGTGTAGTTCCTGCTGTCTCTTTGACCAGACACCAGAGTTATCACAGGGAAGGAGTAGATAAGGGGAAGGATCATCTTTTAGCCAATTTTGGGGGAAACAAACTAGAAGAAAGTAGTTTTGTTTATCAAAGACAGAGTGCTAGAGGATCCGTGTAGCATTACACATTTATGAAAGCTTATAATGTGACAAGCACAGGCTATGATCAAGGCTCGGAAGATGTAAACAATGAATATGGAGAGGCCAACAGGGGCTAAACTCAGCCCAGATTCTTAACTGCAACTTAACTGAACTCAGCAAGGTGAGTTCGATATTCACCAGGTGAGGGACACTGGGCAAGGTATCACAACTCTCTGTGCTTCTGTTTCCCACTCTCTTTAGTGAGGGTGATGATTATTTCAGGCCTGGTGGGAGATAAATGAGCTATTGTTTATAAGGAATTTATAACAGTGGACATAATATCACTTCCGGTGAGGAAGACCACAGGAGCAACTTGATGAAACAATAAGCTCTTGACCATGTTTCTAATTGTTTAAGATCAAATTCTTGGAAATTCATATGAAATGGCAATTGTGCAATTATGTGATACAAAGCAGAGGGAGGGAGGGAGAGAGAGAGAGGGAGGGAGGGAGGGAGGGGGAGGGGGGGGGAGGGGGGGGGAGGGAGAATCCTTAAAGCGATGTCACCACTAGAGACAAGATCCTGTGGTATTTGGAGTATATTATATTTTGATAAAATGATGACATTTCTCAGGAAAGCCCAAGAGCATCCAAATCCCACAATAAAAAGGACATAAAACCCAACCAGGATTCTGCAGCCTTCTGGGACTGTCATGCCGCTCATCTGAAATCGTGAAGAGAATTTTTCCTCTCCATTTCCACTTAGAGGAAGTGCAACATCTGTTTGTTTCTTTATCCTATAGTTTGCCACGTGCTTCTCTGGTTGGGGGAAAGTTAGGAAAGAAAAGGGCAAGAGGGAGCCTAAAGGAATAAATTAAAAGTAGGCAAAAATCAACATGTCTGATAGACACCATTATATGAAAACATAACCTCACCACCAATGAACTCCTACTTTTCTTTCAAAACAAAAGTTGGTATGGAAATACTTTGGCACCTTTAAGTGTCAAATGCTTAGGCATTAGTCTGTCGTGTTAGGCACTGAAGAGGACCTGGTGAGCCTGACAAACACAGTTCCATAGCTGCCCTCACAGGGACGACGATGCGTTTTCATGTACAGATCTGAGCTGAGCTGGAAGGGGTGACAGAGAAGGGAAGTAAGTGGCAGCTAAGAATTGGAGGGATGGGTAGAAATGAACAAAAGTAGTATGGGAGGGAGAAGCAAACGGTGGGGGGGAGAGAGAGAGAGAGAGACTGACAGACTGGTTGCTGGGAATGAAATCAGGGCTTTGTGCATGCTATGTAAACACCCAACAATTTAGCTAAAACCACCTCCCTTAAGAAGCACCCATCAAATTCTACCATGCGATAGGTGCTGGGGTAAATCGACAGCAAGGGTGCACACAGGATGCCGAGGGAACCGGAGGGACATGCACTCAAGAGTCTGGGCTACACATATGGAGGGGTGGGGTAGAGAGCAATGGAGGGGAGCATGACCGTAAAAGGGGCTTTCTGTTCACCCTTTTGAAAGAGTGAGGAAACTAGGTGTGTAAACAGTGTTGAGGAAGACTAGTAGATAGAAACAAAAACCTAAAACATCAAGTAATGTCTCCGAGGACACAGAAAGTGTGAGAGGGAAGAATCTGGAGCTAGATAGGGGTTGGTTTTGTAATCATATGAAATACCGTAGGTGTGTCCATATCTGCATAAGCCCTTTCCTATTCTCGGGGGCTTTTAAATCTCCTTTATAAAAGTGTCTAGAGTGAGTTCCATTTGAGCAGGAACTATGTCTCTCTTCCTTATCAGTGCCTTCATTGACACCCATGGTGTATGATGCCATGGTATATATTCATGGGGAGTTAGAAGACTTTATGTATTCATAAATACAAGACAAAAGAAAGTGGACCCAGTTTAGGAAGGCTAAAAGAGGACATTTCAAGGCCAAAATGTGTCAAACAGCAGTAGCTCACAAGCATCCTTTTACAATTCAAATCTCAGGGCTCTATCAAGAAGCAGAAGGGTTCCTACATAATTAATATGCCTCCTTCAGAACCCTCAATTCTGAGTTTGACTGAGATCTTCAAGTCTTCTAAATCTGAGTTTCCTAACTAGCAGAAGGCAAGAAAATAGACCTGACGGAGGGACACTCCTATGGAGAAGAAACATCTATAAGTTACCAAAATTGAAAACTGAGAACCAAGGGCTGTATATCTTATCACCCACAGATTTTCATACTCAGAACAGTGAAACCTAACAGAGCCATACCAAATAGGTATTTGTGTTTATCTTACTTATTTATACTAATAATGATTTCCAAAAATGTTTTTACATTTATTGTTTAAATCTGTCTTTGAACAACTTCACATTTGTATCCAATTCCAGTAATGCTTTTTGGCTAGAATTGAAAATGTAGTTAAGGCTACAGTGGAACATTTGGTCTTGTGACACACCTCTTGGGTTTACTCATAGTCTAGACCCCGCTATTATCATACAGATAACAAGTAACAAAGACAGGTCTCAAATCCGTATCTGAATGTAATGGGAAGTCTTCCTAAGCACCAATTAGGAAAGGCTAAAAATTAAAAAGTTGTGGGGCAAGAGACTGAAGAAAGACTGGGCAAAAGAGATAATAGATCCTAATAAATGTATTAAATGGCAATATATTAATATGTATTAATACATATTTCTCCATATCTTTAGAGAAAGAGAGAGAGCAGAAAGAAGAGAAAGAGAAGATATCAAGTTGAGAGAGGATGTGGGAGAGGGTGCTCAGGACTTGGAGGGAGAACCACAGGGGTAAAGGGTAGATATGACCTAAATCAATTCTATTCATATATGAAATTACCAGAGAATAATTTTTTGAAGAATGTAAAAAATTCCAGGAATTAAAGAAAAAAATCATTGTTTTTTAAGTGAAAGAGACATAAAAAGTACATACAGCTGGGTGGTGGTGGTGCACGCCTTTAATCCCAGCACTCAGGAGGCAGAGGCAGGCGGATCTCTGTGAGTTCAAAACCAGCCTGGTCTACAGAGCAAGATCCAGGTCAGGCACCAAAACAACATAGAGAAACCATGCCCCCCCCCAAAAAAAAGTACATATATACATTTGCGTTTTGTAACATGTTTAAAACATATGAAAAATGATTCACGGTTATAGGACTCAGAATAGTGAACCATTAATCAGACTTTTGTCACAGTGACACGTGACAGAAACTGTTTAAAGCGGGAAAGATTTATTTGGCTTACGATTTCAGAGACTTTAGTCCATGGTTGGCTGGTTCCCTTGTTCGGGGCCAGAAGTAGAGTTGAGTATGGTGGTGGGGACCTACGGAGAAGGCTGCTTACCTCAGTTCAGCCAGGAGGAAGAGGGAGCACTTGCCCTAGCTTGCCTCCTGCTCCTGAGGGATGGTGTTGCTGACATTCAGGGTGGGGCTCTGGTTAGTTAATGATCCCCCAGAAGAACCCTTACAGACACACACAAGAGTGCTTTACCAACCTCATAGATATCAGTCATCACAAATGGGCATCATAGTAAAGGGTGACGGGAGCATTAGGCCCTTCCTGATCTAATTGGGGTTTACATGTTGTGTTGATATAATGATGTCGTAAGCCAGAGACTGCCAAGAACACACCTCTTCTGAACCTCTTCCGCTTGTACTTGGGGCAATAAGAAGCTCCTGTGGGGAAGCTTGTTTTTCTGGTTCATTTCCCTTTCACAGTCCAACTGTCAGTAGGAGGAAATTACATCTTTTTATCACTGGGAAGATATTTACTGTATATTTGTATGTTTGTTGAGTTTTACATTGATAATGTATGTACTTTACTGACCTATATCATACCTCAATAAGAAAATTGAAAACCAAAAAGAAACAATTTTCTGCATTTACACTTGGCTATTCTCTGCCTCTTCCCTAACACCTGTCTACTTTCCCACTGAGCAGCTGTTCTATAACCCCCAAGACACTGGCTTCCTCCAAGAATTGCCTTCAGAATGTTGCTGCCACTGATTCTATAATGTTCTTTGGGAAACAAGCTTCTCTTTTTCTCTCCTGAGACTCTGTCTGTTTCCTTCCTTCAAGAAATCATCTAAGTGTATGAGGTCTTTCCAAAGCCCCTTGCAGGACAGGAGAAGCAGCAGAGGGGCACCCCTGGTGCTGGCTCTCCACATCACATACCATTCTGTTGCCCTGTGCAACTCCACACATTTCACAGAGACAGGGTTGTATTTGTGACTCTTCCACGCGTTTCAGGAACCTTTCAGCTAAAATATCATCATCTGCGTGTCTCAGACATTAACAGACACACACACACACACACACACACACACACACACACACACACACACACGTATTCCTTGAAACCCGCACACATCTATAAGCACATTTCAGGTACACCCAGTCCTCTGTCTTATTACGATTTGAAATCAGGCTGTTTTCATATATGATGCTTCAGAATATTACATATTACATATGAAGGAAAACAGTTTACTGTTTCATTTCATTTGGGGATCAGGAAGTTTCTTTCTCCTGTTCTTCCTTTCTTAATAACTTCCTCTGTAAATAGAAAAGTTCTTATCTTTTACCACTAGGTCATCGTAAAGCTCATAGAAGAAGGCCCCTGCTCTGTGATTACATTTAAGGTTACTTTGCTGACACCTACTGGATAGGATCTTTTATACAAATATATAACCAAGGCGGGGCACAACAATTCTTTTCCGGCTGTGATGTACCAATATTTTTAAGATAAAATAAACTGGATTGGCCAAATTTAATTTTCTTGTGTTTTGTAAATAGACTTGTTCCCTTCCTCCCCTCCTCTGTCCTTTTTTTAATAAGTAGGGAAAATATAAAGGCTCAACATTTCAATATTTTGGGCTTGAAAGCTAGAGTATTAACTTTTCTCTAGAACAGTAATGGAAGAGAAAATTGGTGTATACTCAAGAGGCTGCATCACGTTGTTATCTTCCTGCTGATACATCTCCCAGCTTAACAAAACAGATGAGATGAAAATATTATGTAAATGAATCAGCTGGCTTCTACTGAGAAGTTAATGTGCTCTCCTCAGTCACCAAGAAAGGCCATTCTAACCCCAGCCAGGCACTTAGGAGCATCAGAAAGCCCAAAACAAGTAAGGGGCTTATTTAATAGCTAACTAGAGGTGATGACATTATTACTCTTAGTTGTAACTCTAATGCTACAGAAAATGTACACCTATAATAGAACTTAACATTTATCTGGCTCAAGCTCTTCATTGTTAGGTTATACAAGTAGAAGTTTCTAATAATGAGAATGTCATAAAATGCCTGAGTTAGTTCTTAGTTTATAACCTATAAACAGCAGGCCAACAATTCACCCAGTTGCCACTACATGCTTGGTCTTTAGGTGGTGACTTAACTATTTATATCTCCATAGCAACTCCTGAAATTACATGAGGGATTAAGATCTGTAGATGAATTTCTAAATAGTCTTATTAAATAAAAAACAGCCAAATATAGGAGTAAAAGACTTAGATCAGGGAAATAGGGAAAGCCACTGGCCAACCTGACCTCATCAACTCTGCAGCTTCTAAATGCGAGTTACTTCCTGTCTACCCACGCCTTGCTGTTCTGCCCTCTCATTGGCTATCTTAGCCCAGCTACCTCACTTCCCTTTCCTACACAGTTCTGTCACTTTCTGTCTGTCTGTACAGACCTCCAGGTCTCTATGGTTGGTACTGGGATTAAAGGCGTGTGTCACCACGCTTGACTCTATTCCCTAGTGTGGCCTTGAACACACAGAGATCCTGCCTGTTAAGGGATTAAGGGTGTGTGCCATCTGACTTCTTTTGTTTACTTAAAATGGCTGGCCTTTTCCCCCTGATCTCCAGGCAAGCTTTATTTATTAACATACAAATAAAATATCGCCACATTTCAGCACACATTAAATATCTCCACAAAGATCAATTGTGATTTCAACTCACAGCTTGTACTAATGACAGAGTACATGACCTGGTGAGAAATATGCAAATATGCATGTAAATTTAATAATATTTTATAATTTTTATATGTATTTATTACATAGATATGAATTTATTGCTGTAAGTCATCCAATATTTAGCAATTTCTGTATGTAATATCTACAGCTGCTGTGCCTCTGAAATTTAAGCACAGCTTGGCTAGGGCCTCTGCTTCTGAGTTCCACAGAACTAAAATAAATACGCTGGCTGGGGCTGTAGTCTTATCTGACCTCATCAAGTCTCAGCTTGGGAATCATATGTGTCCGGGCTCTCTGGGATTGCCAGACTCATTTTCTCAAAACTTCAGAACAGGGCTCTACTTTCTGCAAGTTGTGTGTCAAACACTGACTCAGCACCATGAGCTCCTCGCCATGTGAGCATCCCAGCATGGTTACTCATCTTTGGTTTCTTAGTCAAAGCCAACAGGAAAGAGACTCCATCTAGACAGGGTTATGCTTTTGTGGACCACAGCCACATTATGCCATTCATATAATCAAATAATGCCTTTGCTCTACATAGGAGCAGATGAAAGATCGCATCCACATGAAAACCTGAACACCAGAGCTGGGAACACTGGGGACCACCCTTGACTCTTTACTTGACAATACAGTTTCAGAATTACCAAACTCATTTTCATGTGAAAGACATGAAGTAAGTTTGTCTTGGAAGTGCTGTGTGTACATTAGTTTAATTGACAACATTCAAGTGATTCTGGGTCCTTTCCACAGATGAAACAGCTCCAGTGAAATGTGTGAGGCCAAGGAAACCCCTGGCCAGCATCAGGAACTGCAGGAGATGGTGCAGATGTAGTCAGAGTGGTAGAGTTGCTGATTAATGCCACAGCATTGGTCCTTAGTCTACTATAAGAAACAGTACTTCTTGTATTATGTGTGCCCTTCAGGGACAGAATACATATGTGTCCAAAGAAAATTTATCTCAGTAAAACAGGCAAAAAGATGAAAATAGACCTGTTGGTATGGCTCAGTGATAGAGAATTGTGTAGCATGCATGTGACCCTAGGTTTCATCCCCAGTACAGTAAAAGTCAAAATCATAAAGGAACCAATTAGACCATTTTACATAAGCCTTACAGCCAGATAGCTATTTTAGATTTTAAAATCACACTTTCCAACAACTACAGTCAAAAATGTTCATTGGTGATAGGATGCCACATATTTCAACACCTATTTCAATGGTCTTGAGTGCATTTTAAAAATAGCACACATTTGAAAAGCTCCCACAACAAGTCAGGCACTCACAATCTTGCCAACCTATTTGTCCTCCATTAATTCTTGAAATTCATAGCCGTGAATTTAAGCAGAACTACAAACAATGCTGGAACAAATGTTGGGAATGTTTTATTAACATGAATAAGCAATGGTAAATCGTTTCCTCTGTTTAGAGAGCTGGGCTATGATGATATGTGAGAGATGTTTTGTAGATTTAAAGGTGAGTTGCAGCCAACTTAACATCAACTCATCAATGCAAGAACACTGCAAGGTTGATAATGAATGCTAAATAGTCTGATTTAATCTTCAAGGTAACCTTGCAAGCCACAGTAATACCCTTACATTTAAAAGAGGTAACTTAGGCAACTAGCCCACGTAGATAAAGGAATATATGCATGGATGTATCCTTGGTTTCAAAACACTGTCACATCAGTGTTCTGTGGAAAGGAGAGGACACTAGGTAGGTTTGTGGCTACTGGGATTCTTGGGCCTGGCCTGTATAAGACCCAAACAGTTGTTGACAACTGCCCTACAGAAACCTTCCCTACTTCCATGGAAAAAGAAAACTTCCCATATGTTCCAGAAACTTTCAATATGCTCCTTTCTGTAGCTCAGTTTTTGTGGTACATCATTCCAGCTCTCCAGTTCATATTTTTTATTATGACCAAATTCTATCCAGGTCACATCTTTCAGAACACTTTTCCTACATGGGGATAGGCATAGAACCAGAATAAATGAGGGCTTTTTTATAACTGTCCAGAGAAAGATAGATTCTCCACAAGGTTCTGGGACTTTAATATCCTGTACATCTGAATGTGTGAAAGGAGGGGAAAGGCAGAGTAGAGGAAAAGATGGGTAGGAGAACAAGGAAAGTAATAAGAGATAGGTGTAGCACACCTTTTAAATAAATTATTTTAGTCTTGAGGTGATGTTTGAGCCCCAAATTCCTTTGAATTCTGAAAAAGAAAAGAGTTACAAATTTTAAAAAGCTGGGGCTCCTTAAGTGACTATGCTCAACCTTGTGATTTTGAAAGTCCATCCACATTCAGGCAGAAAAAAAAATATCTAGTGATGGCAATCGAAATTAAATTCATTAAGAAAATAAGTCATGCGTGTGTATTTTCCATTTTATTGTGTTTTATGCAGGATTCCAGCTATGAATCCTTTTTTATTTCTCTCTGTCAACCTCTATTGAAGTCTGTAGAGTTTAGGGAAGCCTACAGATAAGGAGGCTGTAAGATTTTATTCAGAAAACCTCCGTGATCAGAGCAACCAAGAGCTTATATTAGCATAAAATTCTCAGCAGCACCTTCCATGTTTACCCAAATGCATGCAAAATGATGTCAACTAATTTGTACTTAATCCATTGTTGGAATAATTTATTTATGAAAGTAAACTTGAGTAACATTGTAATCAGTGTGAGAACAGAGAAAAGTGGAGGCATAAATAGCTTAAATAAGTAATGAAGTGAAATAAATAGAGGAATAAGACCATCATTTCCCACTTAAAAGCGCGATAGACCTGTATGTCTTCACCCCATAAAGAAAGCAAGTACCAACGCTCTTGCCTGCAAATGTCACAAAAAATAGAAAGGGTCGACTCCTCAGTCTTATAGAATGGTTTTATTTGATATTGAGTAAATCCTGCCTACAAATGCACTCGGTCTGTTTTACTTTCCCTGCCTTTTGCAAAGACTCACAGGTGATGTCATCGTTTTCTAGTCACTTTCAGGTGCCGGCTACTTTCAGACGCCATCACTTGGAGACCACCCATACTCCCATGTAGAAAAGCGTGCAGTGAGAAGGACCATACCACTCTTTCTTTTGCTTTTCTTGCTACTTCTAAGCAGCAGTTGTTCAGCTCTGCCTGGGACTCAGTGAGTGATTAATTCCTGGAGTCAGACTTTAACAAAGTCATGTACATTACAGTAGAAGTCTCATTCTGCAAATAATTTTGACCTTAAGCTGAAATAGTCCTATATTTAAATTTTCGCTCTAGCCCATTTTTGTTCATAAAATTTTAAGATTTATTTTTATGTTATGTAAATGAGTCTTCTACCTGCATCTATATATGGATATTGCATGCATGTCTAGTGCCCAAGAAGGTCAGAAGAGGCTGTCAGGTCCCCTGGAACTGGAGCTACAGATAGCTTTGAGACACCATGTAGATTCTAGGACCCAAAAGTGGGTCCTCTGCAAGAGCAGCAAGTACTTTTAATGGCTGAGCCATCTCTCCAGTCCTTCTGGCAAATGGTTGGTTTATTTAGAACAGAATCAGACAAGAAAAAAAAAATGTTATCCCTTGAGTCTTGATGGTAATCTACATGTATTGTCAGTCATTAGGTATGTGATGAGTCACTGCAGGTAACTTGAAACATTCCCTTGTTCTTGGAGCTGACCTGACCCTCTGTCCACATGCCAACAGTGAGGAGAGAAGCCAGGCCCATTCTTTTACATACTCTCTCCTCTCCTGTTCAATAGAGGGTCTTCCCTCCCCAACTCCATGCAAAGCACCTAGCTTTCCCTTTCTCACTCTCCAGCATCTCCTCATCCCAGCTAGCTGCTCTCCCATGACTGTTCTTTTGGGATGGCTAGAGCCCAGTCTTCCACCAACAGACACAGTATGGTAGCCACACTCATAACGTTGAAACCTGAGTCTTATATCCATTATCCAAATGACCTTGTAAAGTTCCAGAATTATATACAAGAGAATTTTTAAAAGTCCAATAATATATAAAATCATAAAGGACAGCAATGTCCATGCACACAGTATAGTTACAGTGCAAGGTCAGACTAGGATCTCAGAGTTCTCTTTTTCAAAGCAGCCTCACTATTTCCCATTGTGGTGCCCCTTACTGCAAGACCTATCTCAATATCTCCCTTTATCAGGGATTCCCTCCATCAAGTCACTATTCTCCTGCTTATATGGAATAGATGGACAAAAGTGTGACTATCAAAAGGTGAGTTTAGTTACCTCTCAGCAAGTCTCAAGCTGGCCAAAAATGGATATTCTCTTTGTGATAGGAACTACTCAGTGGCAACTTCAATACACAGCAAATATTGTAGACAGTAATTAAGCAATTATTAACAGATTTTGTGATAGAAAAGTCTTATACACCATGGCTGAATAAGACATCTCAGCCAACAAGAGTCAGTCCTGGTTAAACCACGCTTCATTACAGAAGCAGGCTCTTCTTAGCTTTAAAGGCCGTCACTGCAGGACCTCGATATTTTCACTTAACTGTTTATAACTGCTTGGACCTCACTGTCACATGCTTCTCTGTCTCCATACAGCAGAAACAGCCTCTGTTCCTTGACTGAAACTTTGTGAACTCTCAGAGCAAGTGACCCGCAAAGACCCTGCATGCATTGCTATTTTAGCCTCTAAACATAATTACCACGGGTACTTTAACCATGCTATACTACAAGACTGTGAGCTTCTGGGAAGCAGGGACCAATGGTCTATCTTGCCCAAACATAGTTCCTGGCCATTATGTAAAATAAAATGATGTCAATTATACCAAATGCACATATTTTAGAATTGATCATGAGAGAAAACGGTTAGCTTTGTTTGGTGCAGCAGTTATAAGCCGTTTCAGGTTGGAAAGAAGGATTAAGGATAGTAAATAAACTACCCTGCATTCAAAAAATGTCCAAGAGAGGTTTGGGGAAAGAATGAGAACAAAAGAAGGGAGTGAACAGCTCAAAGAACAGAGAAGATAGCCAGCTGCATGGGAGGGAGGCTGAAGGTTGAGGGCAGAAGATAATCCATAAAAATGCAGCAGGCGTTCTAGAGTGGTTAGAAATGGGGTCCAGTATGTCCACAACAACAGCTTAATTAAGCATGCACACACTTAAATGCCATAAAAGTATTCACCGCAAATAGAAAAACATCTTCTAAATATCAGTAGGAACAGTGAGGGTTTGTAGCATTTGAATCACAGTCTTCTCCCATTCCACCCCAGTCTCCCAGGCTGTGTCATACATTCACCACACCACAGTAGCTATAACTGCTGGGATGTCCCCTACCCGGCCAGCGGCATATATGAGGTTGTGATTTTACCTCCGTTTTGTCCAGCAACAGCTCTGTTCCCAGTGGCACGGTGCAGCCCCTTCTGCCCATCTGAAGAGCGGTGACTCAAGAATATTGAGGCACTATCATGTCTGCTCAAATGTGCACGTAAAGAAAAGATTCTTACACCAGGAAAGCAAGAGGAGAAGGTGAGATGCTGCCGGAATCTCCCACTAGTACCCTCGGAGACAGCAGGAGGTGGCTCTGTTTCTGCCCAGAGAAAGAAGCAGAACAGAATGTAGGCTTATGGACAGAGAACTCCATGGCTCCCTCCAAGGGAACTGACTTGTTTTGAAACACAATAGGAAGAACGTCATGTGCCTAAACCCATGCGGACAGTAGAGTTCACAGTTAAGGGGGACAAGGAGTGCTCTGGTGTTAGTAATAGGTCAAATAGAAGAACAGCAGGGTTTTACAGAGGGACATGGGAGAAGGTATAGCAAAGAGTCTTCCAGAAGTCACAGGAAAACTGTGCAAGCAACAGACTCCCCCATTCAGGAACAATCTGAGCAGGGTGGATGCATCCTGCTCCCTATGTACCCACCTACACATACGGCATTACTAGTAAGTCAAGAAGGCTTCCTGGCTTAATGGACTTAGTAGTCATATCAAACAATGATTGTAAACTTAGCTGTTCTGTCCTATGAACAGTTTCTAGAAAAAGAAAATCCTTATCTTAAAAAAATCAAATACTTACCTAAAGGCCTAGAGGATTGTATGCAAGTTCAAAAATCACAGCTCTTTAGGAAATGACTAGAGATGAAATTTTTCAAGCTATGATCCTTGAGTGAATTCTAGAATAAACTACCAAAACTCTTAGAACAGCTTCTAAGCCATATATACAGCCACTGCTAAATGACGGAAGTCTAACTAGTGTGGTGCAAAGTGCTTCATTCGGTCCATAAGTGGCTTATGTTGATTCAGGAGCTACTCCAACATGCTAGGTAGGATAGAAGACAAACACAAGAGAAGACAAACCATGCAGGAACTTTGGAGGCTACACGGTGCCTGGGAAACAGACCTCAGAGAATTGACTCAGTCACATCTTCAATCAAGTAAGTAATAGAAGTAAATAACAGATATAAGTCCCATGGAAGACATGCACTAAGGACAGGAAATGTAACACAAATCCAGAAAAAAAAAATAATTTTTAGAGTATCAGATGTTGGACTTAGTATACATTGTTCATGAGATAGACGATATTAATGAAAACACAGAAATGATGAAAGTGAACCTTTTAGATGTTCTTGAGTTGCAAAGTACAGCAACAAAATTATTAAAGGGACATACATCAGTCTGTTTGTTCTTACATGGTAAGATACCACAAATTGGGCATCTTAAACAGCAGGACTTTATAACCTCACATTCTTCAAAACCAAAAGTCTCAAATCATGTTGTCATTGGTATCACTTCCTTCTGTCTCTCTCATGTACCTCATTTTTAGATGCCGATAGCTTGCTGTCAATCTAGAATATTCCTTGATTTCTACTGTCATCTCAGTGACTACCTTCATCTCCACATGTCATCCTTGTGAGAACCAGGGTCAAAATCTTCCCCTTTGATAAGGACAGTGGTCATAGTTGATTCAATGTCCACTCTACTCCAAGATGACTTCATCTTAACTAATTATAGTCTTTTAAGTGTTTTATTTATTCTTTGAAATTTTCATATGTGTAGGCAACATATCTTGATCTTTCCACTCCTCGATCTCTTCCTCCCACTCCCCTCACAAGAAAAAAAAAAAAAAAACTCCTCCCTCACAACTTCATATACCACTGGTTCCAGATGTTTGTGGGTCCCACCACTGGATGCTGTGGGATGATACTCTTGTACACTGTAAAGATTTGTCCCTTCGAAATGGTTTAATAAAACGCTGACTTGCCAGTAGCCAGGCAGAAAGTAATGGGCAGGGCGAGCAAACTAAAAACGCTGGGAAGAGGAAGAGAGGAGTCATTAGTCACCAGCCAGACACAGAGGAAGGAAAATGAGAATGCCAAACTGAGAAAATGTACCAAGCCACATGGCTACACATAGGTTAAAAATTGTGGGTTCATTTAAGTGTAAGAGATAGTTAGTAATAAGCTTGAACTAATGGCCGAGCAGTTATAATTAATATAAGCTTCTGTGTGTTCATTTGGGAAGCAGCTGCTGGGTATTTGGGAGTTGTTGGTGGAACAGAAACTTCTACCAACAACCAGTAGACCTCATCTCCAGGGAAAAGTGACCCTGCCTTCCCCAAAATCTAATAGCTGCCAATGGCTCCTCAGCCAGAGATAGGACCTTGGGGTCCACTCCCCCATCTATGCTTAAGTTTAAACTGCCTTGACCCTGTGAAGGTCATATGCAGTTTATCACAGCTACTATGGCTTCCTGTGTTCAGCAGCCATCATGTCCAGAAGACAGCATTTCACAGTACTCCTTAGCAATCCTATATTAAAATAAGATCACACTGTATGGCATAGTGTTACTAGTAATCTGCATTTGAGGCAGTATCTCTAGGTTCTCATCCTATTTAAGAAGGAAATAAAAGCCCATACATATTGCAAAGTAAGGAAACTTTACTTAAAGCAAAGCAACATGTCAGACCAGTGGGCCCCAAGAGTGACAATACTCAAAGGCCTGGGATTTCTTTATATGGAGTTCTGAAAGACAAAAAGGATCATTACTAAGGGGTATAGTTTGGGTGATTTTATATTTTTATTAATAACCTAAATCACATAATCATTTTTCTTCTGTTCATGTTCATAATGCTTCTGATTTTTAATCATATGCATGCCTAGATATGCAGAGACATGATGGTAAATAGGGCATGCTCCCTAAAAGTTCATGAGTAAAAGTTCATGACAGGACACAGATCC
>CABHPQ010161873.1:22597-49247 GCA_902168405.1 Peromyscus aztecus | reverse complement strand
TTTTCCACTAACTAGAGGTTCTGTCCTTGTCCCTGACAGGTACAGACGGGAAAGTGAAGAAGGAGGGAAAACTAAGGTTGGGATATAAGATGTGAGAGAATTAAAAAAAAAAAAAAAAAAAAAAAAAAAAAAAACAGAACTCAGTGGGTGGTTCTGTGGGATCCTGTAAGATGATAATATGCAAAAAATGGTGCAGATTATAGAGACCTAGCTTTTAAAATTTCAGAGGGAAGCACAGTCCACTAAAATTAAAACCACTAAAATGAAGCAATTGCTTTGCTAGGATAATTGATACTGGTAACAGCTGCGATGAAGAAAAGAAAAAATGTCATTGAAGCAAAATACTCTGGAAAGTTTACCCATAAGGCCAACATGCAGAAGTTATTGTCCAGAGGGGGCCAAGGATGTACCTTGTGCTGGCAGCCAAACTTGTTACGAGTCAGAGTTTCCCAGTTTGCTATGATTTTCAAAACATGATAGGGTTATGGAAATCACTGAGGCTTGGTGTTTTAGAAAGCAAGAAGAAAAATTGGTGAAGATGCAGCTTCAATTTCAATAGAAGTTCCAGGACTGAAGCTATTCTGAGAAAAGTTGAGGCTGGGAACCTGAAGAGAGCCCAGAAAGAGCTATTACTGATGGTACAGTCCAGGTTCAGTGGTGACCCCAACATCTTGGACATGTTAGTACTATGGGATGTCCACCAAGGACAGCAGCAGCTGTGGAGTGGAGCTGATATGCACCTGTGAGATGAGATATTTGTTCTGTACCTGTAGAAGCTGCAGTAGTGGACCCACTCAAGGCCTTTGACACTCCGAAGGCTGTGAGTCTCAGGAGACTGACACCGATGTTCACATTGCAGAGCCTTACTTCTGCTTTGATTTGACGTAAATGTCTTGTTCTTCCTTCCCAAAATTAGAAATTATTTAACTTTTTGTTTTGTTTTGTTGTTATAGAGCCTGAAGCTTGGAGAGAGACTTTGGGACTGAGTTATATTGAGTCATTGATATTAATATAAGACCTTGAGGACAAACAAAAAATACTATAATTAAATAGTGTTTTAAAAAAAGGCAACTATTCTCCTATATTACCCTATTGACTGGAGGTATCTAGAAGTTTCTCTTCAGCAAATGAAATGATATATCCTATTCCAAACTATTTCTGTTTTGTTTCCATCATTTTTAGGTTTAGTAGTGCCTACATTAGAAATAAAAAAGCCCTAAAAGGTTTAAAAATATTAGTGAATTACTAAATATAATACATAGAAATTATTGTGTAATATGTAAGAATACATGCTAAAACTGAAGGGCATTAATGCTAAATAAAATGAATATTTACTGTTAGAGACAAAATGGTTAAGAGAAATAGCAGGCTCTGAAAACATTTCACAAGATTCTGTCAGTTTTTGAGACATTTAACGACACTCCAAAGAGGAGAGACTACAAGGTCTGCCAGTTGACACTGTAAACCTGGACTTTCTTTCTATATGAATATGTAAGATACTTTGCCTTTCCAAGTCACAACTAATAGCTTTTTTAGATTTCTAGCACTGTCTTAACAAATCGGTACAAGTCACATGGCTTAAAACACAAATTTATTATCTCTTATTCTCCATGGGTCTCAAATCCTGGCATATGCTCCTTGTTAGTTAAGATTTCAAAAGGCAAAAGTTAATGGCCCTGATTACTTTTTGAAACATGGATTATCTTTGAATCACATGTGGTTGCTGGCAGAATTATTTTCTTGTAGCCATAGTACAAACAGATGCCCCTATTATTGCCTGGCATTTATCCATGGACTGATTTCAGATTCTTAATTCCCAGAATATTTCCCTGTGTGTGTGGTGTTTGTGGTAAAATATATATTACCTATGGATGTTATATATTTCTGTTATATCAGAGTACCTTTTTGATAGCCTTGTAATATGGTGCCATTAAATCTAAGAACTGAAAGGAGGATTAACCTGATAAGTTTAGGATTAATCAAATCATGAATAACTTTATTAGCTGAAAAGCATCCAGTTGGAAACATTACATGGAAGTATAATCCCATTATAGACAGAGGTTTGGGCCATAAAAAGGATGTGATTGACGGTGAACACAGAAGGTAGTAGTGATGTCTGTACTGTCTTATCACACATGTGCACACAGACACAGACACACACGCACAGAAGCACACACATAGAGGGAGGGAGGGAGGGAGGAAGGAGGGAGGGAGGGAAGGAGGGAAATTTCTTGTTTGGATCTAATGTGTCATAATTTCTTTTATACTTTCTACTTAAAAATAAATCATGGCACTTATTTTCCTACTGTATAGAACCATGAAAATTGCCAATAAATAATCAAATGGTTCTATGATACTTATGCCTCAAATTTTACAAAATAATGTGAAATGTTACATCCTGGGTAAGTTATTTGAAGATATTTAAACTCTCTAACATTTTCCAATGTGAAGTAAAATTATCCATAGGATCTACTAGTATGAATTTGAAAAAAAAATTAAAGACTTTGGATCCTGTTCTATTAGTAGCACATTGACTAAAATCTCACTCTGTGATGATTTCTGTCTAAGATGCCAAGATTTCTGCCACTTTACCCTCACATCATTCTGTGGGAATAAAGAGTCTGTATTACAGATGTAGGAAGTGAAAGTTAGACAAATGCACACCACTTCTAAGTGTCTAAGGGACACAAGTGTCTTCAGCATGCCTACTTCTCTACAAAAAGTATTGTTCTAAATAACTTGTTCACAGACATCCATAAGCTCAGCACCCTTCAGGACAATAAGGTACCACAGAAATGATGAGTGGCAGGGCAGCTGAGGTTGTCTTCATAGATATGTTAATTTTGAGTGATAGTTATTCCGTTAAAGTACATATTACCTAGGGATAGTGTATCTCTGCTTAAATTACTCATACAGTATATATCAATACCAGAATAGCATTTGGATAATGTTGTAATGTGCATCTCTATTTATAGAAAACTTGTAATAGGTGAGACTCTCCTGTGTATACTCTAACCAGAAACACCATATATAAATATTTTGCTCCTTTTATTATGCCAAATGTCTTCATATATGCACATACACATGATTATAATTACATATATAATGGTTTTGTGATCAGAAGTATCTTGAAGCTACTGTACAGTTTACATTTGAAGTTGAATATTTCATGTCTCTTTAAAACTATTGACACTCAATAGGCAAATTTTCATCTCTGGCTCTAAGTCTGCTTACTATGACCATACAAAGTAAAGAAAATTCTTCCACAAATAACATTTATGATTCATAAAATGCTCAAAATTATAGATATACCCATGGTCTTACTACTTGGTGATTAAGAGTGAAGATATCAATCCCTCCTGCTGAGGAAGTGGGTTGTTATTTTTCATTCTGTTCTTAGAAATTGTGTATACCATGCAAGTATACATGATAAGTATACTGCTTCTTCCTATTCTGAACACTTAACAACACATTTTGTGTATTGTAAAGCTCTTAAGCTCTAGAAGACTCTCTCATTCCAGCTCCAACATGCATTTCCTGATATTCGGACATCATTATTTGTACTTATTATTAATTGATTTCTTTTTTAATCAAAATGATGTTTCACATCAATTTTTTCAGTTTTCTACTAGACTAGATAAAAATTATCCATGTATTACTTATTTGCAAGACTTTGCACTTTTCCTTTACATCAGTAGATCTGTTATACATCCGATGAAAATTTTTATCCTGACTGATATGCTGGGAATCTCTCTGATTACTTTGCAAAGAGTGTATTAAGATCAATAAATTTTATATTAAATGTGATTTCATACATCACTTATTCTAGCATAATCTGGTTGTGTTCTTTATAAATTGAAAAAAATTTCTGTCTTCACAGTTATGAATATATCTTTTCATTGTTTTGAAGTATTTTAAGAACTAAGCTTCACACTTTCACTCAAATTTAAATTGACATCAAAAGTTCTTAAAAATATATACTTTTCTTGTTTTGCTTAGTTTATTAGGTAAAAATCACTTTTATTTGAAATTTTTTCTGGAACATCTTTTAACACTTTATTTTTTTCCTGTAGTAAGAATACTTTGTTCCTATATGCTAATGTACAGTAGTAAATGGTAAAACATGATTAAAATACTTTATATGCTTGTATGGAAATAGCACAATTAAAATTTCATTATGTAAAATTTTAAAAATAAAATTTATGCCTGTTAGATATCACATTTCATATATGTAAATAAAATAATATGTATAAATTGATTTTTTAAACTTTAGAGATTGTAGTCTGTGTAGCACACAATAGACAAAAAAATGGAACCTCCTTGTGGTGATATGTTGTGTACCCCAATATATTATGTACCCCTAATAAATTTGTCTGGGGATCAGAGGACAGATCCAGCCTATAAATTAGACATAGAGGCCAGACATGGTGGCACATACCTTTAATCCTATCACTCAGGAGGCAGAGATCCATCTGTCTGGATCTCTATGAGTTCAAGGCCACACTGGGAACAAAGCCAGGCATAGTGGCACACACCTTTAATTCCAGCACTTAAGATCTCATGCCTTTGTTTAGAAAGCACACATGTCTTTAATCCCAGGAAGTGACAGCTGAGTGGAGAATGGTGTATAAGACATGAGGAGACAGGAACTAAGCAGCAGTTCAACTGAGATCCATTTGGGTGAGGACTCAGAGGTTTTCAGTCGTGGAGTTGGCAAGGTGAAGTTAGCTGTGGCTTATTCTGTTTCTCTGATCTTTCAGCTTTCACAAAAATATCTGGCTCCTTTTTTATATTATTATTATTATTATTATTATTATTATTATTATTATTATTAGTGAGACCTTGGAAAATTCATGCTACATTTGGTGCCCAATGTTTGTGGCATGAATTCATGAAAAAGCTGCTTGCCTGTGGCCTTGCAATCCCCAGCTGAGGCCTTGCTGAAGGAGGCAGAGGCAGGAGGATCCTGAGTTCAAGGCCAGCCTGGGAGGCTTGCTGAGGAGAAGCAGGAAGTAACTTTAAGAACACAGCATCCACATTTCCAAGAGGTGGGGTGGGTGGTTTTTGGTCATTCAATGAATTATGGATAATTGTCATTGTTTAGGATGGTTGGTTACAAGTTGTTAACTGATAATGATCAGGAAAAAGTTAAACAAAGGAGATTAGATTCAGGGTTCTTATTTGAAAGAAGAAAATAAGAAAAGGAAGAAAAAGGATATAGATAAGAGGTAGATTATTGAATCTACTCTAAAAATACAGAAATGATATGATAAAAGGTAGATTATTGAATCTACTCTTTAAAAAAGATATAGAAATGATAGAATAAAGGGTATATTATTGAAACTACTCTGAAAAGAAAAATAGAGAATATGGATATGATAAGATAAAAAGGTAGATTATTGAATCTACTTTTAAAAAGCAACTACTAGTTTTAAATATTTTAAATTGCATTGGACTTTTGTATATTGTATACAAATTTTGTATATTGCAACAAATTTGAGATTAATTTTGTTAGAAAACACCATACATATATTTCTACTCTTGTTCAAGGTATTGTACCTATACAGGTCATTTAACAATGTAATGCAAATTACTAGTCCTTAAAAGTTACAGTTAACACATAAATTAGGGTATTATTAATGCAAGTTAATAGTCATTACAATCAAACTTATAGTCATATTAGGTATGTTTTCAAGGTCAAAGAGAGATATATCTTAGATGTACAGATCATCAAACAATTCAGAGATCTACAGAATATGGAATTTAAGATATTTTAATAACAGTTTTTTATGACAATGAGACATGTCTGCTCCTGGCAGCACCAATCTACTTCAGAGAAGGTGATGGACATTGAAGAAACTCCATATGGAGTTTACTTTCATTGTTGCAAAAGTTAGCCACTGGGCAAGAAAGTGTCCTTATATCGACTGCTGACAGAATGCTGTTCAAAATGGACATGCAGGACACAAAAGAAAGGACTGCCAAACCTTGCTAAGACAAGGTAGGAAGGCCCTTTAGAAAATCTTGCTTCACAGAAAAGTCAGTCAGGTATGCTAGGCCTGTAGGCCAAAGACAGATGCCCCAATGGTGCAGAGAAATTCTGTCATTTCTCATATTTTTTGGAAGTTGCTTGTTTGCACTTTCTGTTTATTTAGGTAACGTTATTTCCTTCTCAGTTCTCTGAGGGAGTTGAAGACTTTATAGATATAGTTTTCCTTGTTAACAAATTTAGAAAAGAAACTTACTAAGAGGTGTAACGTGTATAAGTTTGAATGACATCAAAAGATAGTTTTGGGTTGGTAATGCAAATTAGAATAGAAGGTGAATTAGATACAATCCTTTTGATTCACAAAGATAGGATAGATAATGGAGGTTTTTGTTTGAATTTGTCAGATGTTAATGAACTGGAACTTGTTAATGCAATTCTTAAGTGTATATGTTATATATACTTATAGTACTTATTGTATATACTTTTTCTTAAATTAGTTATAGCCCTCTTTTATTATTTTAGACAAAAAAGGGAAAATGTGGTGATATATTGTTTACCCCAATATATTGTATACCCTAATAAACTTTCTAGGGATCAGAGGACAGAGTCAGCCACTAGATTAGACACAGAGTCCAGACAGTGGTGGCACACACCTTTAATCCTATCACTTGGGAGGCAGAGATCTATCTGGATCTCTGTGAGTTCAAGACCACACTGGGAACAGAGCCAGGTGTGGTGGCACACACGTTTAAGCCCAGC
Source organism: Peromyscus aztecus (assembly GCA_902168405.1). Classification (NCBI taxonomy): domain Eukaryota; kingdom Metazoa; phylum Chordata; class Mammalia; order Rodentia; family Cricetidae; genus Peromyscus; species Peromyscus aztecus. The sequence continues at coordinate 42,499 of CABHPQ010161873.1, read as the reverse complement.
ATTTGATATCTCATGCCTTTGCTTAGAAAGTACACACGCCTTTAATTCCAGGAAGTGACATGGCTGAGTGGAGAATGGTATATAAGACATGAGGACACAGGAACTAAGCAACAGTTCAACTGAAACTCTCAGGCTTTCATTCTGAGGAAACCATCAACTGAGGAGTTGGTGAGGTGAGGTTGACTGTGACTTGCTCTGTTTCTCTGATCTTTCAACCTTCACCCCAATATCTGGCTCTGGGTTTTTCATTCACAAGACCTTTTAAGATTCATGCTACATCTCCTTCCACAGTCAGATTGTAAATAGCTCTAATCCATAGGAGACCATGAAAAGTACAGAAACAATCCTGACTCTGTGCTATTGAATAAATGTCCTCAGACTGAGTACCACTTTGGAATTGAAAAGCAACAATTGAGAAGATAAAATTAGTCCAAGTAACTTAATCATGAGAATGAATATAGTACTATTAAAGGCATTTAGAAATTCCCCCAAACTAAAAGTTATGTCTAGCTCAAATCAAAACTTACAGATTACATGAAAATCCGAAAAATGTGACACAAGACAGAAGGAAAAGTCAGTCATTCAAAACTGTTAATTCCATTATCTCCTGTCAACTATTTTCAGCTCATATGTGTCACATTTTCCTGCAAAGAAGATATGTATGTAAATATATAATTATATGCATACTATATATTATACTATACATACATACTATGTATGTGCATGCTATATATAGATGCATACTCAGTCTCTCTCTCTCTCTCTCTCTCTCTCTCTCTCTCTCTCTCGTGTGTGTGTGTCTGCGTGTGTGTGTGTGTGTCTGTGTGTGTGTGTGTGTGTGTGTGTGTGTGTGTGTGTATAGTAAATCTTTGAAAGTCAGTGTAGGATAGATAGCAAACCAATGACAATGACCTTCAGGTTGGATTTGAAAATTTCTGAGACTATTAGTACACCACCTTCTTGAAAAAAAGATGTGCAGATGGCAAATATGCAAATGAAAAGATGCTCAACACCATTAGTGATTAGAAAACTGAATATTAAAACCAAAATGAAATGCCAGTATGCAAGTATCAAAATGGCTGAAATTAAAAGGTATGGCTATAAGAGTATTGGCAAGGTTGTAGAGGAGCTAAGCTTGATTCCCTGCCACTGGGACTATGAAACGCCACAACCACTCTAGTTAACAGGCAGCATTTCCCTGATGTCTAGCATACTCCTGGTACATAACACGGCTATTCTGTACCTAAGCACACATTTAAGAAATAGCCAAGCATGTTTTTAAACAAAAATCCATCCATAAATGTTCATTGCAGGTTTGTTTGTAACTGCCACAACAATTTAGGGTGATTTAGTAACGATGAATAAACTATAAATTGTATTATATTCTCATAAAAGGATATTACTTAGCAATAGAAGAGTGAGCTACTGAAATGCAATTTGATATTTTGGATTTCAAAGTAATCAGACTTACTGAAAATATCACATACAAAAATACAGACTGTGTGTTTCACGCACACAAAACTTTAGAAAATGTGGACTGTAATAGAAGAATACTGCTGTTCTTGCCTCCAGAAGAGAGTGTGGGAAGGAAATTGCCAAGGAAATTATTTTAGAAGATTAATATATTCATTCATTATATTGAATGTGGTGAGATATTTATCACATAGATTTTTCAAAAAATTCTTAAATTATACATTCCAAATATGTATAGTTTATTATCCCTTAACTAGAGGTCAACAATGGTTTCAATTCCCAACAGGCTGGACATTTGAAAAATATGTTTACTGTTTTTTAATTGAAACGCATTAGTGAAGCTTTAAAATCCTTGTTTGTTTTTTATTGAAACTCATTAATTAATCTTTCCATCCCTTTGGAAACCACCTCTGTGCTAAATATTTCCTCTATAATTCAGTTTTGTTCAGCAGAAAAATGTTAAATCAGACTGAAGTAGAGAAAGCCTAAAGTTTTTTTCCAACTATTCCACTTAATCGTTAGAATGTTCTGCTTGATTCCCACTTAACTGAAGTGCTCGTTTCATGTCCTCTGTAAAAATTTACCCAGCAGTGTCTCTTGTTTGATGCTTCAACACATTCGTCCTGCTAAATACAAAGAACTCAAAAGATAAATACTTTCAGGATGTCCATTTGCTGAGAACCTCTAGAGGCTTGGAAGTAGTGATGCTAAGTCATGTTTCACAATTTGTGAATACTTTATTCTTCAACTTCTCTGCATATATTTTCCTTATAAAATATTTATCTTATTTTCTTAATGTTCATTGCCAAGAATAAATTCACATACGCACTCGTGCACGTGTGCACGCGCGCGCACACACACACACACACACACACACACACACACAAACTTTTTCAACTTAATCAGAATTCAATATCATGATTGACCATAACCTCATCATTCATACTTATTGGCAGTCAATTTTCTTTTGAAATGCATTATACTTGGTAAGACATTTTCAATTTAAAATGAGCAATTATTGTTTTCAGGACTAGCTAGGTGGCTATTTTATTATTTGTTTATTTATTAGAGTGAATGAGCTCAATGATTAACCATTTCATTTATTCAAAACAACATTTTGATATGAAAATCTCTTAAATTTTCCATTGGATATTATGTAGTTAAAAATGTTCATGTTACATGACTCAAGGACATTACTAAAATTATTACCCTGATGAACAAAAATTGCATACACTTCATCACTTGGGGTAATTTATTTTATCATATGACTAATTCAAATTTCCTGAGAAGACTTTTATGATTAAAGACAGATTGTGTCCAGGATTAATTATATTCCCCTATTTTTTTCTTCCTAGCTTGCCGATTTTGACTTTACCTTTGTTCATACATAGACTTACATGTTATGGATATAATTTATGAAATTTTTCATAGTGCTTTTGCATTTCCTGTCTAAGGAAGTTTATTAAATAAAACAAGCCATCCAGAAAAAAAAAACATATGGCATCTTTTACTATTTTGTAAAAAGAATTTTAATGCTTAGCTCAAGGAAGAGATCATATCTGCATTTAAATTTAATAACAGCAACTTCAAAGATACACAAAAATTCATTTGCATATGTTAAAATTGGAAGAATTTATGTGTTTAGTTCACAGATATTAAAATTAATTGTAAAATGCCCCTAAAGGAATTTATTTATCTTTTGATGTTTTCTGTAAGGATAATTTATGTTTTGAGTTTAAGCACTCACAAAAAAAAGAAAACTGAAAATAATGTATGTTTCAATACTCTGATCCATTGGTAGGGCACAAATATATCTAAATATAGTAAATGAGTATTTTCTTTATTTTCCATTTTAATAGTTTTATTTCTGCATCTTAACATAAGCTCTATCCATATTTTTAAAATTGAAATGATATAGTCACCCTTTTTTTCAGGTAACAATGTGTGCCATTTCATGTTCCATAAACTTTTCTCTTGAGCATTTCAGCAAATATTTAAACAACATTTACTGCATTACCAGCCTTCATTGAAAATATATTATTTTATCACACAGTATATTCTGATTACAGTTTCCCCTCCCTCTACTTCTTCCAGTTTCCTCCTATCTCTCCTCATATACAGAGCCAGTCCCTCTCTGTTTCTGATTAGAAAAGAACAGGATTCTTTTTTTTTTAATTTTATGTACCATCTCCAGTTACCTCCCTTTCTCCTGCTCCCTCTTTCCCCCATCCCACCCCTATAACTCCATATGGAGTTGCTTTCATTGTGGCAAAGCTAGCCATTTGGGCAAAAACTGCCCTTGCCTCAATTGCTGACAATATACTGTACAATCTGGACAAGCAGGACACAGAGGAAAAAGACTGTTGAACTTTTCCTAGACAAGGTAGAACAGTCCTTCAAAATTCCTGCTTCATAAAAAATTCTTCAGATACTCTAGGCCTGTAAGGCAAAGATGGATGCCACAACATTGCAGAGGAACCTTGGGGTGACTATCCAGGCAGCATGATGTCTCTGTCCTTTCTGTAGTTTTAGAAGTAGCTTGCACTGCACTTCCTGTTTACACAGGTAATATTATATGCTTGTGGGTCTTTGATGGCATTGAAGACTGGATAGTGATTGTTACAATTTTCTTAGTTATGACAGAAGGTAAATTAGGTACAAAACTTTGGAGTCACCAAAATAGAATATTTAATAGAATATTTTCTCTGAATTTGCCAAATACAAATGTACTGGATATTGTAAATGTTAACTCTTACTTGATAATTGTTTTTATTGTATATTGTTTTACTATGTTAAAGTTAAAACCTTTCATTTTTATTTAGACAAAAATGGGAATGATGTATGGATGAAGGGGAACTGACTGGCATGGTCTGAGAGCATATCACTTCTTTACAGTGGTAATATAAGCCATTATTCTCACACAGGCTTTACAGAAATCATGAAATTTAAATAATGATATATTATATACTTAACATTATTGTTTTTCTTATTTTTCTCCTATAAGCATTTTTCAAAGTTGTGGAACTAGGTTTGTGTTATAGGGAAAGGAAGGTAAACAATACCCAATGCTGTTGTAAATTTTCCTATGTGCTACATGCTATTCTAAATAGTTGATGTCCCTAAGTCAGTTGTTTCTCATAACAGCCAATGAAGGAGGTGTTGCTATTATCATTTTCAAATAGATGATTCATTTAGGTAACTTAGTACACGCTATAACTTTTGACTCAAGCATTGGTTTCAAATTTTATACACTTTACTACTCTATAATATTAAAATGATTTTGATATAAGAATGTTCACTGGACAAAAGGCATCAAGCTCAGACATGTGCCTTGATTATAGCTGTAACTGTGAAGTAGTTTTGATCCCTCTTTTAGTTTATAATGTTTTTTAATAAGTAGATCAAATGGAATATGAATTTACAAAGTATCCAGCCAAACATACTGAACAAAATGTATGCAAATACAATCTTGAAGACTTAATCTAGAATCTGTGAGTTCTCTGGAAGACTAAGGAATACATTAACAACCCCCAAATATTCATAAAATTCATCTCAAAAATAGAATCAAGAATATAAAATGTTTAGTATGGAAAAATATCAAACCAGCAGATGAATATTAAGTAAATATAGTGATGAGTAAACAATACTTAAAAAACAAACTTTGAAGGTAAATTTCTTAGAGACTAAGGACTGTAATTTCATTTACTTCAAGAGAGTTGCTTGCTTGTTAAGCATGAGACTCTGTAGTGAATTAAGTTCTTCAAGACTTCTGAAGAATCAATAAGAGTGATCAATAGGAGGCTGGTTGAAGACATAGTCATATGATCTGTGAATTATACACACTCCAGGAAGGGTGATATAGAAGTAAGCACTAGAAGCATGATTGCAGAAAATAATAGTGAAGTAAATAGTCTCAATGTATGGCAACGGCAATAACAGTAGCTCACATTCACATAAAATAAAAATGACTAAAATATGCCCTAAAATACATCCTGGTACAGAAAATTTCCTAAGTACAATGAACAAAAATATAAATATCATGAACAAAAATATAAATATCTCTATCCAATGAAAATCAGTATGAACATATCACATGCATACTTATGTTTCTCATAACTTTACATAAATATTTAACTGAAAATATTTAAATTACTTGATAAATAAGTATGTTTAATATGTTTAAAATTCTATATTTAGGCACTCTTCATTTAATGAATGTGGTGCTTTTAATGAATGACCCCCATAGGCTCATATATTTGAATAGTTGGTCTGTAGTTTGTAGAAATGTTTGAGAAGAATTAGAAAGTGTGACTGTTAGGATTCAGCTGCAGAACCAATGTTAGAATTTAGCAGCAGAGTGTTTAGAGTCTAGGCCATGATCACACTGTTATGCCCAGATCACGTCCCCAAAGAAGCCACCGGAGACTTTAGTTAGGTACAGAATGCAAAAGCAAGGTTTATTCTTACAAGCCGCACGGTCAGGGAAGCTCGTCCAGAGCACTCACTCGTAGCAGTGAGGCCGGGAGGAGCTTGCCCTTTCTTGCGGAAGTTAGTTTTTATAGGCAAAACCCATAAAATTTCTTAGAGGGGAGGGGGTTAGTATGGATCCATCCTTGATTGGTCCAGTTTTTCCCGGGCTTGGACTTGGTCTTATTTTAGCTTATCTGTTTGCCCTGTCAGGAGTTTTACAACCCATCTCCGGGGTCTGTGAAGTTTGGGGTGTTTTATGACCACTTAGTTTCTGCTAGATGGTCGAATATACTGACTCTGTGTTTTCTTAAGTTTCTGTAGCTGATAAAGCCACCTGGGAAGAAGGGGTCTAAGTTCTTATCTGCACTTAGGAATCCTGGTTGGTGGTTACAATTATCACTTTGGGGACAGTCCAGCACAAGTCCCAGGCTTTGTCCTTGAGCTGCCATGGGGGCTGGCTGGCCAAGCACGTATTGACTGTGGGGGCTGGCTCAGTGGTCCAGGCTCTGTCCTTGAGCTGCCATGGGGGCTAGCTGGCCTAGCACGTACTGACTGTGGGGGCTGGCTCAGTGGTCCAGGCTCTGTACTGCAAGGACTATGTCTTTTGTTCACGGCCCTGCCAGAGACTGCTTGCTCAGTCTCAGGAAACTGAAATTGAGGCCTGATCTCTGAGAGAAGACTGAGCAGCCTGTTATGGCATCTGCTTGGTCCTTTCACACACCACACAAAAGTTCTCATGTGAAGGTTTACTGGGAGCAGAGAGAAGCAAAAAGCCTTCTTGGAGTGGGGACATGAGAAAAAGACAAAGAGAGACAGAGAGAGAATGGAAGACAAAGAGAAAGAGCAAGAGAGACAGATCTGTGATGTGAGAAGGGACATTTTAAAGGGCAAGTTTGTGGAATAGGGCAATGTGTCACATCTGTTGGTGGTGGGAGGTGATGTGTCTGAGTCCCCGAGTTCAGGGGAGAGAGCACCTGACTTTTAATGGTGACTGCTGAGGGAAGTGTGCCACTGAGGGTGAGCAGGTGCCATTCCCACTATCTCTGCCTCACGGTTGGAAATCAAAAGTCTCAGTTGTTCCTGCCATCATGCCTTTCCTCTGCTGTCACGGACGATAAACTTCAGAAACCATTAGCCCTAATTAAACATTTTCTTTTGTAGTTGTCTTGGTCATGGTGTCTTATCACAGCAATAAAAAGTAACCGAGACAGAAGTTGGTATCTAGTAGTGGTCTATTGCTAGACGAGTCCAGACCCTGCTGGGTTTTTGTGGAATGTGGAAGACTATGGGACCTTGAACTACGTAAACAGTTGAATGCTGTAAGTGAGGTTTAACAGGCCAGGGAGGAATTTGGAAGACAATAGTGCTTAGAGCCATGTGAACAATGGAGGTCCAGCCCAAGAGGTTACTTAAGGAAACAATATTATCAACTGTGCTAAAAACTGCTCTTCTGATATTGTGACAAGAAATGTCCCTGCTTACTGCCCTTTTCCTAAAAATCTGCCTGAGGCTAAACTGAAAAATATTGGATTAATTTCCTTTTGGACGAAGTTTCAAGAAAGCCCAACATTAGCACTGTCTTGTGGTTAATAGTAATCAGTCTTATGCAGGCCTACAATGAAAAAAAGTAAGCAGAGCAGGAGGAAACACAAAAGGTACAGTCAGATGAGAAAAGGAGCATCAGGAAGTGTCATGTCAAACCCCGTACTTGTACTAAACCGATGAGGAGATTAGGGTGAGAGCTGATTGGAAATAAGGTAAAGGGAAGTGTGCTCTCAGGGAAAGACTCCCACCCAGCTACCTCCAACTTGTAAAAATAAAAGGTTTAAGGGATGTTCTGTTCCTAAAAAACCAACAACAAAAGAAAACTGCTGCAAATGTTATTCAAGAGAGACAATGCTTCATCCCAAGCAGGTGGTTGAACTTGGCAGTGTCATCCACATAGTGCTGATTCTAATGTCAAGAAAGAAACACTAATAAAGGTGTCAAGACATCTTTTTTCCATGGTAATGGAGAGTCACTGAGGCTGGCCATATGGTAGGGAAGCCCCTGCACAGAGGCCCTGAGAGACCATTGTGTGAAGCTATGAACATAAAGCTTGGGTTGAGTGGAGAACCCAAGGTGTTGGAGATGCCATAGCAATGAGGCATCTGCAAGGTGAAGAACCTAGGAATATGAAAAATTGTGTGCCTATTGTCTGATAATGGCCTTAAAATAAGCTACCTGGCCCTTCACCTTACATTCTCCCAGATATGGGAAAGCAGTTAGAACAGACCCAGGCTACGTAAACATCTTCAAATAACATCCTGTAATTAGAGGTTGTAAATCATGAAACCAAGGGTGCCCTCCATAGGATTTATAGAACCTAACCCTAGGAATGCATTTCCAAGAGACTTAAATCCTGATATGTACTCTCTGTCCGATGCTTACATAATGTTTGCCTATAAAAAGATGACTATAGCCTCTCATTGGATCATAGCACTGAGTAACTCTGTGGCCCTAGGTTTTATGTTTCCCACAGTGTTTTTCAATAAAGTTGCTTCTAGTTAATAGACTTTGGTGGCTGCTCCCTGTTATTTGCACAATTCCAGGATCCAGCACAAAGGAGAGCTAGAGACAGGGAGTGGAACCACAGTAAGAGAAAAACATGTGTTATATCCAACAAAGATGAAAGGGCAGAGGGCAGAAGTTAGATCTCAAACACTGAAAAAATGGCTAGCTGAGGTGTCTATTTAATATATCAAAGCAGACTGGGCTGCCAAGTTCTTCCAGCATTCCTCAGTTCCTGGTATAGGGTCCTAAATGCTGGAATAACCCACCCCCTACCCTAAACTTCTCTAGCCTAGGGGCTGGACTGCCTCTCCCCTAGCTGTTCTTCCCTGTATAATCCAGCCATTTTGGTTATCTGGTTTCTTTCTTGGTCTACTCTTTACCCTCCTGGCCTCTTAGACTGACTTCTTCCCTTTGCCCTCCTCCCTATCTTCACATGGCCTGGCTCAGAGTCATGTTGACTCTGGCCTTTCTAAGTTGCCCCTGCCTCTGGCTGTGTTCTCTCTTTTATCTGCAATGAATTGGCCTCCACCATATCTAGGAGCAGTCATATCCTTCCTATTTTATTTATTTATTTATTTATTTATTTATTTATTTATTTATTTATTTATTTATATTATTTTTCCATTCAGCAGAGCAGAGTCATCAGGCATGGAGCTGTGGAGCTGGATGTTGAGTTTGCCCTATTGAGTTTTGTTCTTGCCTTGGTCCAGTGTTTCCTTACTCTCACCGTGCTCCCATTCTTTCCTTTTGCAATGGTAATGTCTATTCTGTTACACTGCATGTTGAAAGATATGTCAGTTGATTTTTGATTTTATATGGGTATGCAGTTAAGAGACTATCTTGAGTCTCAGAAGAGACATTGGATTTTTAAACTGTAATGAGACTGTGAAGGACTATGGAGACTTTGAATTTGGATAAAATATATTTTTCATTATAATATAGACATAAGCCTATGGAGGCCCAAGGATGGAGCATAATGGTTTGCAGCAGAATGACCTCCACAGGCTCATATGTTTGAGTACTTAATCCTCAGTTGGAGGAACTGTTTGAGAATGATTAGGGGACATGCCTTGTTAAGAAGCTGTGTACTCTGAATATGAGTGATAGTAGTGTGACTTCATCTGTTTGTGGGATCCCTGGCAGTGGGACCAGGACTTACCCAGGTGCATGAACTATTTTTTTGGAGCCCATTCCCTATGGTGGGATACTTTGCTCAGCCTTGATACAGAGGGAGGGGCTAGGTCCTGCTTCAACTTGGTAAGCCAGACTTTGTTAACTTCCCAAGGGAGGCCTTACCCCCTCTGGAGTGGACAGGGGTGGGATATGGGGGTGTGGAGGTTGGGGGGAGGTGAGGGGATCAGGAACTTGAGTTGGTATGTAAAGTGAAAAAAATTTAAATAAAAAAGGTGTGTAAATGGGAGTGGCCTTTGAGATTTCAAAAAGTCTGTATCGTTATAAGTGGTTGTAAATTAAGTTGTAACCTCTCAGTTGTGATTGCCATCATCCCTTTATTCCACCATCATGAACTTTAGTGTTCTGAAAACACAAACCCAAATTAAACACTTTCTGTTATAAGTAGCTTTTGTAATGGTGTCAACACAGCAATGGAAAAGTAACAAAGGCAGTGAATATTCTAATTTTCTTTTACAGAGAAGGATAATATAAACAACTGTACTAATATTGCTTATGCCCAGAAGTCTAACAGTACACTAAAGATTAAAATTGCTGGTATTATATTATTTATGAATTTTTTTACATTAATCTTAAATATATTGAAAGATTTTGATGAACTGTTTGTATTAACATTCAGTTTTTATGAAGAAAGATACATGTCAATGTAATTACCATATTTTGTTGGTGGTTTTTAAGGAAAGAATTTTGGGATATAGGTTGAGGGTGATTACAGTCACCTTACTTTATTTGTCATTTCATAGTTGGTATAATCAATTCCTGTAATATATAATATTTGACTTCATTTTTCTCTTCCATAAGTACTCCATATATCTTTGTCAGATATTACTTAATCAGACAAAAGTATGTGTTTCTGACAAGCAATGGTTACTATGACATGACATGCCCTTAATCCCAGAACTCAGGAGACAGAGGCAGGCATATCTCTGTGATTTTGAGGATAGCTTTATCTAGAGCGAGCTTTAAATCAGCCAGACTACAAGGTGAAACTTTGATTCACACACACAAAAAGTGTTCTGTACGTAATGCATCCAGGAATGATTTTGCAGCATTTGGCTAAACCCTGGAATATTAATAAATCTTCTGTATAGTCACTATCTGGGTGTTGTTGATAAAAGTATTAACTTAGAACATGGAAATTTGGTCATTTATTTCTATGCTTTGTTTCTAGAATGTAAAATAGCTTTGGACATTAATGAATATATTAAATATACTTTTTTCACTTAACTTCATAAGTTTTTGAAAACTATTATGTCATATACCCCATGTCACTACATAAGACTACATAATCAAAATGTAGCATAGCCAGGTTTGATGTCTCATGTTTTTAATCACATCACTTCAGAAACAGAGGCAGGTTAATCTCTGTGCAAGATGAGTATCGTCTACAGAAGACGTTCCAGGACAGCCCCGGCCACAGGCTCTTTTGAAGAAAAAAAAAAAAAAAAGAACACAAGACATATAGAGAAGAGTGTTCACTGTGCAAGGAAAACATGCATGTAACATTTTACATGGCATGGGACAGCATGAGCTATGCTGCTTTTTGCTTTCTTCATACATAATGTGCATCACCCTAGTTTGAAAGTGTTTAACACACACACAAATGCCCTCTCATGAATGCTGTCTCTGTAAATATATTTTACAAAACTTAGTTTCACTTTGTATTACTTTTTCATAAAAACAAGCATGATTTTTTTTTATTCTTGTCAACTAGGAGTCATTACTATAACCACTTGTAACTTAATTCACTCTTGGTTGCTAGTAGATAACTGAATATTATTTTATGTAAATAATAACTTCATATATTAAAGATCTATAATAATGAAACTCTGTCTTACAGCTTCTTGCTACTCCAAAGAGAGTTGACTTACTAACACAGAAAAATTACATGTATATTTTAGTTAGAGGGAGATAGGAACAAGTGAACTTTGTACCTAATCTGATTATAATCCTTTAACAAGTAGAGTATGTAATTATAATTAAAAATATAGGTGAGGAAACAACAACAACAAAAACATATTTAAATCTCTGTGTTTATTTTTAGATCACTGTGGTATTTAGGAACAAATAGTAGCATTGCTTTAACTTGGGAATATTTTAAAAAATGTTTAATTTTCAAGCATGTCAGTTCCTTTACAATGCCTACTAAAAAGGTTACTAGTTAGAAATGTCAAGAATGAGGAGATTTCATTTTCATTTTCTAATAGGCAATGTGACTTTAGAATCTCAAACTCATGGGATATGATTCTCTTGTGTAAAATTTCAACTTAATATCCAAAGTTTATGAAATCTTTGAGGAAACTCCAAGTTCTTAAATATACATAATGTTAAATTAAGAAAAATAGTATTTCTTAAGAGTTGTGAAAATTTATAAGTACTTAAATAGTCATCAAAGATGTGGCCAAATTCCTGACAAGCCAACTTGGGTATGTTTTCTCATTAACCTAAATTAAAATGCAATTGCATCTCAAACAGCCTTATATGTCTGTGGCTCCTGCCAACATGCACTTGGATCTCTTTCACACAGCTGTCTATAACCTCCACAGAGACGAGAGAATACTGTTATCAAATTAGAAGTTTAGAAAATGGCATCCTTAAAGCACAGTGAATACATTATGATGACTCTAGAGGAGAATCCTTATGTGTGAGCACAGACCACAGCCACAGTATGAATTTCCAGATTGGCACAAGCACAGCTTTGAGGATTTTTAAAGATTGAAATTTCAATTTCATAATGCATAGTTATATTTTATTTTTCATATGTACACTAGTTTTGTCATTGGTGGGCAATTTTATTAAAATTTGAGATTAAAAGAAATATAGGTTGTGAAGTCTGGAAAAGCAGAATTTTTAGTTTGGTTCTTTCATTGTGGCTATTTAGTATATAGATTCATTGAGTTTTGTTACCCTCTGTGTAAATAAGATGACAGTCTCTACGTAAACCCTTCTGCAGCACTTGCATTCTTTGGTATCTGCTTACTTCTATGCTGTGCATTTTTAAATGATGTATATAAGTCGTTCTTATATGTTGTAAATTATAAGCATCATTTGACATTATTAATGGAATCAAGTTGGCAAACACAGAGAAGGAAAATGATTTAGGGAAACAGAACCAGAAGCTGAAGCAGGTGAAATATTTAAATGTTTACTCCAAATGTCAGACAGGAACAACACAGACATTATCTGCTTCACCAAAACACATTAAACATTTTTGTTTTCGTCACAAGTGTATATCTGAATTGTTTGGTATTTTGAAGTCTAGTTTCTTGAGTTCTTTATATATTCTGGATATCAGCCCTCTGTCAGATGTGGGGTTAGTGAAGATCTTTTCCCATTCTGTAGGCTGTCGTTTTATCTTATCCTTTGCCCTACAAAAGCTTCTCAGTTTTAGGAGGTCACATTTACTAATTGTTGCTCTCAGTGTCTATGTTACTGGTGTTATATTTAGGAAGTGGTATCCTATGCCAAAGACTACTTCCTTCTTTCTCTTCCGTCAAGTTCAGTTTAACTGGACTTATTTTGAAGCCTTTGATCCACTTGGACTTGAGTTTTGTGCATGGCAACAGATATAGATGTATTTGCAATCTTCTACAGGTTGACATCCAGTTATGCCAGCACCATTTGTTGAAGATACTTTCTTTTTTCCATTGTACAAATTTGGCTTCTTTGCCAAAAATCAGGTGTTCATAGGTGTGCAGATTAATACTAGGCTCTTCAATTTGATTCCATTGGTCCACATGTCAGTGTTTATGCCAGTACAAAGCTGTTTTTATTACTATAGCTCTATAGTAGAGCTCGAGGTAAGGGATGGTGATGCCTCCAGAGGTTGCTTTGTTGTACAGGATTCTTTTAGCTATGAGAGAGAAGAGGGATTCTATGAGCAAGGGACATCAAGAACATGATGGGGAAACGTGCCAAGACAATCAAACCAAACTAGTGGGAACTCATGAGCTGTGGACCAAGAGCTGTAGAGTTTCCATAGGACTGGACTAGGCTCTCTGCATAGGCGAGACAGTTGTTTAGCTTGAACTGTTTAAGGGGCCCCCTGGCAGTGGGATCAGGATCCATCCCTGATGCATGATTAGGCTTTTTGGAGCCCAGTGCCTATGGTGGGACACCTTAGACAGCCTTGGTGCAGGGGAGGGGCTTGGACCTGTCTCAGGTGAGTGTACCAGACTCTGCTGACTCCTCATGGGAGGTCTTGCCTTGGAAGAGGTGGGAATTGGGGGTATGTTGAGGAGGGAGGATAGAAGGGTAGGAGGAGGGTGGATATTGGTATGTAAAATTAATAGAAAATTTCTTAATAATAAAAAAAGAAAAATTCTTTTCCCCATTTAAAAACAAAACAAGTGTATCTGAAGTGTGTACTCATCTCAGCTATATAAATGGAGAGTTGGAAGCACCCATAATTGTTAATTGCTATAGGAACTATAGGACTATAGGAACTGGCAGCAAGAATTTAGCTGGCAGGCATTAGTAAAAACATAAAATAACTGGTACTTAAAATTCAAACTAACATGTACAAGAACTGAGCTTTCAAACAAAGTTGTGGGATGTATTGTCCTACCTTTCACAACATGAAGGTTATGTTCAGAGACAATGATGAAGAAACAGGCTGGAAGATGTTCAAAATGAAAGAAATGCTTTGTTTAGTTCCTAGAGTGATGCATAGAGAGGCAGGAAAGGTTGAATGTGAGTATACGGTGCAGGTGCTGCCTATTTGTTTTCTGACACCAGTGGAAAGCAAGGTACAGATTGTGAGTTGTTTATCTTGGCCTGTACAGAGTAGGCATAAGTAATTCTAGATGCCCAATGCAGTATGGTCACTGGAGGAACACAGCAATAAATATGATAATTTTTAGATGAAAATTGTTACACCTCTCTTCTATTACTATTTTGCTATGAGGGATTATTGTGAGTTATAATAGAATGCGGATTTAAATGAACTTGAAAACTTGCACTAAATTTCAATATAGCTTGACCTAATGTATTCTTCTTCCCACACACATTCTACCCAAGTACCTTATAGCCAGCCTAAGTCACTTAGTGACTGACCTTTCTTATGGGAAGGAAAAGAAATTTTAAGCAAGGACTATGACTAATATTCCTCTAAGATGTTAAATATTAAAAATAAAATAAAGTCAGGTTTAAGGATTTTCTTCCAAACATGGTTCACTTGTCAGATTTATTGCTATATAAATTCAAGAGTTGATTTTAACCCTTTGTATGCTCTGAAGTCAATCAGGCTTTCTCTCAGTCCTCAAGCTTCTAGTAAAGTGCATGCATAGCATTCTGTGATGTGTGTTCTATAGCTGTTTTTCCATGTCTAGATATGCTTAATGACAAGGAATTTGTCTCAGTGGTTAACAGAGTAATTAAATACAGATACTGACCAACTTATTGATGGATAATTTAAAAATGAATACTCCTCTTTGGAGGAACCAAAGATTAAAGAAATAGATATATGGAATGAGTGTAGTAGTACAGAAAAAATAACTTACAAAACCAGAATTTTTTTTTTAACCAAGGCAAGTGTATCACAGGCTATATGTCAAAGTCTGCAAATGCTTTCTAAACATATTGATATATGAATGTTTCTATATTTGAGGGGTAACACAATTAGCCCAGAGGTAGATGATAATGCCATACTTCAGGGTTTGATTGAACATGCTTGGATTTCTAGGTTCTCATTTATTAGAACAAGGAATTGGACAGAGGCATGATTAGTAGCAGAAGCAGAGACATATTAATTACAAAAAACACATTTCCAAATCATGAATTGGCCTGGACTGAACTGAAGATAAGAAGCTTGACATCCCTATGTATAGAAGATTAGAACTTTTAATGGTCATTTGCAGTGTGTGCTTTCTTAGGCATGCTCTATCTGTTACTTGTGGACCTTTGGAGAAAGGACAGTCCAGCCTTCCTCTCTGCCAACTGTTTTCTTTAATTTCCTAACCCTGCTGCCTTTGTGTAAGGCCTTTTGAACCTCCCTCTCTGCCCTATTCCCCTGATTTGATAAGTCTCTTTGTAGTTCCAGAAATCTTAATCTTAATAACTCATTCCTGATGTTGAGCAATGTATTCCCTGACTAAGAGGAAACATCAATTTTTAATTAAATATCCATTAATTGGAGAGGAGTCTCTGGAGCTCCCAAAGTAGGATTTGTGTGGAGTCCTTGAATCATATGTTTAATCTAAAAGTGCTTCACCCTAGAAGACAAATTTATAAGATGGTTAATAATGGAAGGTCCTATTGATGGTAACAAAATTGTAACCACCATTCAATTCCCAAATTCCAACAACCAGGAGATACAAGACATGATTGCTTCGAGAGAGTCATCCTTGTATAGTTTGCTCATAGGAATGAGATGCTTTGTTAGTGTCTCAATGCTCTTTTGAATTTAAGAATGAGATTCCTCAGGCTGTAGAAAAACAAATTAAAACAAAAAACAAAAAACAAAGCAAAGAAACAAAAAGTACGAAATAAAACATACTGAAGCTACTATATCTTAAGAGTGTGGTAAAGCATAAATGAACAATTTTTAAGAAGGAATTCACTGATAGAGTAAATTAAAAGAAAAATAATATGAGATTTTAATCCTTATGTATACATTACACCAAAACTGTCAAAGGGAAAAATAATGGAGAATATCAAAACATAAAAAAGATTAGAACTTCCAATGTAGTTATAACAAAACTTATATTTATATTAAATAAATAAAGGCATTATTTTTTTTGAAGAAAATCTTAGGTCTTTTTACCTTTCAGCAGATTACAAGTGTAAGTGGTGCTGGCTTCACAATGCTCTTTATATGGTGGAGAAGCATAACAGAGAAGTTTTATTGTATAGAATAACAATTTCATGAGTTGTTCCAGTTTGGTAGGATAGGAGTCTTTCTACCTCTGAAGATGTCAGGAAATGTTGGAACATATTTATATTTAATAAACTTCTTCTATCAGCATTGTGTTGGCCACTATAGTATATTAGCCTCATAGGCATCCATATGGGGTAGATTGTAGCTGGAGAAGTAAGCTTTCAGAGTTGAAATTTCTCTTAGATTTTATGTGAGGACTGCCCATGTGCAGACTTGTTAAGAATAAGTGATTCCCAATATTATAGTTGCGAAAAAATGATTTTGCTGGCTCTGGGTATTATCATCAACACTTGTCAGAACAAACATATATAGTCCTGGTATTATTGATTAAGGCATACCACAAATCCCCAATATTGGAAAGAAAAATTAATACCTTTACCTATTCTGTCAAGAGAGGAACTTTACCAGAGAAACTAGGGAGCTTCAGTCTTTTATGGCACCTTTTGTTGAAGCAGAAGGCAAATCCTCTCTTTAGAGAGTAAGACATCATCCCTTTAAATGAATTACCTCTTTATAGAGATGGTAAAACTCTGTTGCTTAAAACCCACTAAGAACAACTCTTTTCTAATGTTCACTTTCCTATAGCTGTGGAAAGCATTGTCCCTTTATAAAATATTATTTTCTGCTTGGGATTTTTCAAGATAGCAGGTTATTATTTTCATGTGAAAATGTATCCATGGTTAAAGTTATCTGTCAAGATGCTTTTTAGCATAAACATTTTCTCTAGTTCTTTAGTACAGCATAAGTTCTGTTTTGTTGTTGAAAAACCTGGAAGCCTAATTTAAAGTTAATTCAAAAGTATCTGATATCCTCTGCTGCCTAACGTCTGTGGTAGCTCTAGTGATGAAACAAATTCCTAGCAACAATTGAATTTAACTTCTAATAACATTTAATTCTTATAGCTTAATCATGTTACCTTTAATTTTTTTCCTTTAGAAATATTTTGTGACTTAATTGGACCTTCTCCAATGTGTTTAGATCTTTGGTTTTGTTCTCATTTTTTCTTTCTATTTTAACAATACTTTAGGACAAAATTGTGACTTAAAATTCTTCAAAATTTTGAGGGGTTCCAACATGACCCAGGCTTCCATTTCTTCCAGGCTTTATGCAATGTTCTCTTAAGGTGTCTACCTGGTATCAGTAACTCTCTGAAACTGTTGTAGAAGAATTAGGACTCCTTCAGTCTTGCATCATTCATACAACTAAAGTCAGCACCATGTGAATAACAATGCCAATTTCAGCTGTCAATTCAGGGTGATCTCATGAATCACATTAATAGCAGCTTTTGTTTGCAGTTGCTCTCTAGGAGCAGAAGTTTCCTTAGATCTTTTCCTTTCACCAACTTGAAGTTTAGTAGGATGACGCCTTGCCTGAGAACACCCCCTGTTGCTTCAGTGCAGAGCAGGATCCCTCTCCTTAATGACATTAATTTCCTTATCCTTTTCATCACAAGCCTTAGCTGCAACATTTTTTCAACAGTATGCCTTCTTTTTCTTTCTGACCCCTTTGTTCTTTTCACTGTAGAGCTGTACAGCAATCATTAATAATAATCACACAACAGATTCAGTATTATGCCGTCCTCAACTGCTAAAGAAATCAGGTCGTTACTTTTAAATTTAACCTCAGAAAAGTTTTTAGAAGAAGAGCAGAAGGCAGCCAGATTTCCCCACCCCCCAAAAAAAATATCAGAAGCAATGCCTCTAGCTCAGCTGCTGTTAAAGTCTTAGAGAAGCAAGTGTGACACTTCTTGAGTCAGGACTGCAGACCTGGCTCTTGTGGGGTGTCAATGTCTGTCTTTCCCTCAACATCGTCTTCAGGCTTCTGCTAGGACAACCCATTACACTCTTCTTGTGACAGTCAGCATCTTCTCTAATCCAAAACTCCAGAGTCCTTTACATTTCTCAGAAACTGTACGATCTGGTTCTTCATCGCAACATCTCATTTCTGGTTCTGACTTCTTTTGTATTAGTGACTTTTCTCTCGCTGTAATCAAACACAATGACCATAGAAACTTAGTGAAGATGGAGGTTATTTGGACTCAATGTTCCAGAGGGATAAGTGTTCATCATTGCTTTAAATACATGGTATTCATGTACAAAATTACCAACAAGTATACAGTTAAAAATGCAATAGAAAAAAGTACAAATGGGTGACTTTTTATATTTATATTTATTTACTTTTTTACCCCAAGTTCAAGGAAGTGTTTTCCTACCCAGGAGAATAAATTCATACCCTGAGAAAGAGACTGTCTGGGGTAAGTGAGGAAAAGGACATGGAGGCAGCAATAATGTGACAGACTAGAAGGAAACAAAGCATGAAAATATAAGAGGACAATATGGAAGTGCAAAGCAAAGTAAAAGAAGGGAGGCAAAAGGTTAAGATGAAGGTTGAAAAAGAAGCAAAACGCAGGGAGCAAGGTTAGGCCCATGGAAGTGGAAATGGGAGATATAAGAGAAACTGCTACTCAGATATTCCAGCGACTTCGGGGTCCAGCACCATAGCCACTGCTGGCATTGTAAAGTCTGGAGTCAGTCATTTTCCTGCAGACCTAGTGCTTGTGGGGTGTCAAAGTCCAAAGAGTGCCTGCAATTTGGAATATATCCTATCAAGTGCCTGTAGAATGAGTAGAAACATGGGTGGGTTAGAAACATCAATCTTACTCCCTTGGTGACTGACTTACCAACTGATGCTGCTGAAGGCTGGGGTTCATTAAGAATAGCAAGCATTTCCATGTTCTTATGTTATGAAACAAAAAATTGGACAGAGAAACATAATAATGGTAGATGCCTTAACAGTTTATTAAGGAACAGAGAGGTAGATCAGAAATCCAATAGTCCCAGGGAGGAAGGCTTAGGAAATTTTAATAGGCTATTTGCATAGATGAGCTTTCTTGCAGGGGATTTCCAATATTCCATAGACAATAGATTTTTCCCATGATAATTTTGTACCTATTATGTAAGACATTTCAGATCTTAATCTCTGCTCTATTCTTCTGTTCCACATCCACATGGGTATCACCTGACAACCCATTAGAAAAGAAGATACTTGAGATAGAAATAGTAGAGCAGGAACTTTAAGACTGATCTTCAGAAACCTGTTATTTGAATCCCTGTGGGTGATTCTGATGCAAAGCCTAAAGACTTTGTGAGAATCTATCACAGCAGTCTGAACTATAACTGAAGCATCTGGATGTTCTCTATAGCTTGTATAGCTTGTGGGTATTTCTAGTACTGAAGCAGAGTTATAATCTCTTTATAATATAGGATAGAAAGAAAATGTATACATGTATAAGTGTGTGTGTGTGTGTGTGTGTGTGTGTGTGTGTGTGTGTGTGTGTG
>CABHPQ010161873.1:0-22587 GCA_902168405.1 Peromyscus aztecus | reverse complement strand
GTGTGTGTGTGTGTGTGTGTGTGTGTGTGTGTGTGTGTGTGTGTGTGTCTGTTTTGGGAAGAGAAATACATTATACTAGAAAGTACTTTTAGAGAGTGTGTTTAGGATTAATTGAATTAATATATAATATTTGGTGCTAGTTATTGATCTTAAATCAGAAAACAGTCAAAAAGTACTTTACCCTCAAATCATTATTTGCACACATGTTTGTAACTATATATCACACTCTATCCTATTAATCTTCAAACAGTCCTAAGAGAGAAAACCATTATTGTTTCTTGCTTTGCAAATATGTAAGTTTAAACTAGAGAATCTAATGACCTGGCCAATAATTCAACAAGAAGGACAACTGGGGTTGGAATTCATCTGAGTTCACTTTCAGTATGTCACCATTTCTCATAAGGTAGAATTTGAAGCATTAATAATATTAACTATGCATCAGAAACAATATTCTAAAGGTTTAACTAAACTCTGACATGAAATTTTGGTTCTCTGGTTGTGAGTGGATTTATAAGTTATGTGGGATGTAATAGAGAGGACACAAAGGGAATACTGCACTTTAATGCCAAAGGAGGAGGAATATTTAGAATCCATGACCACATTTACTCTTTAAGAGTCCAAATTTTAAGTATTATAATAATTATCATCAAGGAAATTTTTGGCAGGAAAAGTTAATGGTGATTAAGCCCACACAGTGAGCATCACTGGATGCACAGTCCACACTCAGCTCAGACTGATCACCAGACAATCTAGCTGATCTCATCTTCAGCAGGGACGCACTGCTCTCTTCAACATTTAGGAAGAAAAGAACTAAGAGAGTATTTCCTAAATCCCCCTGAGACTCAAGGGAGTAACAAAAAGTTGGGTGGAACAAAATAAGAATACAGTGAAACTAGCAGGAATAGGAGAGCACTGCTCTCCTAGTAAGTGTTAATTTAAACATGCATAGTTGGACATTCTTAAAATGACACACTTTCCTAAAATTGAAGTGAATCTAAGAAATATCTTAGCAATAGGAAAACAACCTTTGAAAGCTAAAGTGCTCATTGCCTGTGAAGACGTTAAATATTATGACATAGAACATCATGGAAAAAAATAATAAGAAAACATGTTGTGAGGTCAGTGGATTCCACACAGAGGGGAATGAGTGCATTGCTTAAGTAGAAGCTATTAGGAAGAAGAAGGAGAAAGCAGCAACAGTTGGTTGCTTTACAGATGAAACTGACACACAATTACTGTTTAGGAATGAACTTTACTAGGAGAGGGCATACTGATCATGGGGCCAGTATCAGGGCTTGAGGAGAAAGAGCGATTAAATGATACATTATGTTCTACATGACATGGCAGCACTTTAAAGGGAAAGAGAGGCTTCCCTTTAAAATCTGGGCAGGAGATTCATTAAGCAGGATTAAAGTAGAAATGAGATAGCTACCATGGAGACGATGCCAGGCAAAAGGGACAGAGGAGACCCTTCAGAGAAATTCCCCAAGCAAAGGAAAATCATTAACTCTATGTATTTAAAAGCAATTTAGAAACCTGCAGACAGTGAAATTTAGTCTAGGATGACCTCAGAAATAAGAAGCATGGTGGAACCAGGTACAGGGTAGGACCATAAATTACAGGTTGTGACTCCATCAGCATAGATGACTCCTTAACAGGTATTAGAGAAGCACAGACTGATCTGACCACGTAGAGTGACCAGCTCTAAAAGAGGAAACCCATGACCTGTCATAACAAAGCAAAAACAAAACTACAGGAAAGACAATGAGCAAATACTACATAGATGTTAACATAGTGGAGGTTTGGTTTGTTCACAAGATTGGCAGAATATTAAGTAAATAAGTTAACAAAAGTAAGAAAAATAAATAAAAAAGAAAGCAGATCCAATATTCTAATTGTGTAATGCAATCTGGAGTTCAGGAATTTGATGTGACCTTTTGAAATATTTTTATGCAAAGAAGTCTCTGAAATGAAGATTTGGGCCTTCCATGGCCTAGCAAAGGAGTACACAGATCTAAGTAAGAGATTTTAGATATCAGACAGGGAATCCAGAGACTCTGTGTTTAAGTGCCACCACCTACATTGGATGACTTAAAACTGCCTATAAGTACAGCGTTGGAAAAATCTCCTCTCCTGCCTCCATGGACACCTACGAAGGGTGCTTATATCTACCCACTCTGCCATATATATTTACAAATTAATAGACCATTTGAACTAATTTAAAAATTTTGAACTGAGCACTTTTAAATAAAACCTATTTTTGTTCACCTAATAATTAACAAAGGACTCGTTTCATGGGGTAATTTTAATGGAAATGCTTGGGGAAGGGTTTTTGTTTTTGTCTTTCAGGAGAATGCAGGCTAAGGAATCTGAAGAACAATGGACAAATGAGATATCTGAAGAAAAAAGACAAATCATCTAGTAAAAATGTCCCAAGAGAAAGAGTAAATTGGCCTATTGGTATATCACATATAAAATTTCATAAGTCTTCCTAAATGTTTGTTTCTGTTCTTCTCTACAGACATTTAACACAGTTCAGTTGAAAATTAAAGCTGGCTTTGGAGTTGAGGAATGGCTCTCTCCTTCTTTAAAACCAACCATGTTGTTAAAAGGAAAATGCAAAATTTCTGTATCATGTCATGGCTAGGAAAAGGGCTAAACCAAGGAGATTAGATTTAAGGTTCTTGTTTGGAAAAAAAAGAGGATATAGATAAGAGGTAGATTATTCAATCTACTCTGAAAAAAAAGATATATAGAAATGATACAATAAAGGGCAGATTATTGAATCTACTCTGAAAAGAAAAAAGAGAGGATATGGATATGATATAGATAAAAAGGTAGATTATTGAATCTACTTTTAAAAGACAATAACTAGTTTTAAATACTTTACATTGGATTGGCTTTTTATATATTGTATACAAATTATATATATTGAGACTGATATTGTTAGAAAATGCTGTACATATATTTCTAATCTTGTTAAGGATATTGTACCTATACAGTTCATTTAACAATGTAATGCAATTTGCTAATCCTTGAATGTTATTATTACCAACTATTAGGATATAAAGAAATGAAAGTTAGTAGTTAGTCATTACAATCAAACTTGTAGTCATACTAGATAAGTTTTCAAGGTCAAGCAGAGATATATTTTAGACAGACAGGTCATCAAACACTTCAGAGATCTACAGAATATGACATTTAAAATGTTTTAATAACTTAGATTTTTTTCTTTTTTTAAAATCACTGTGAGACATGTCTGCTACAGGCAGCACCAATCTACTTCAGAGAAGATATGGGCATTGAAGAAACTGCATATGGGGTTAACTTTCATTGTGGCAAAAGTTAGCCACTGGGCGAGAAAGTGCCCTTGAATCGACTGCTGACAGTATGCTAGCCAAAATGGACAAACAGGACACAAAACAAAGAACTACCAATCCTTGCCAAAACAAGTATTGTTGCAGCTTTGGCAACAGGCATCCTCTGAGGCCAGGACAATGTGGCACCATTGCTGAAGTGGCTTTGCAATCCAGAAAAGGTACAGTACCCCTTCCTTTGAAGACAGCTAAACAGGCAGTGGACCGATGGCTTCTGGTTTGTAGTGGAACAGTAACTGAAACAGTTATTCTTGAAGGAGCAGTTAGGCTGACAGAGTCTAAGATCTCAATAGTAGACTGGCATTTAATAAAGGAGAGGAAGGCACCCACAAGCTGAGAAGAATGGAATGTAGAGATGAAGCCACCCTCAAGACGAGAAGAATGGGATGCCAAATTCCAAATCACCAGCAATTTCCAGAATTTAAAATCCTGAATCATGACAGGACACTGGTGGAATTCAGGTTTATCTGGTACATGGAATACTCACACTGAATGTAAGGTCGATCTGTAGGCCTTGTGTACATCCTACTACACAAATGAGTCTCTCAGATATGCTAAGCCTGTAGGCCGAAGATGATGCCCCAATGTGCAGAGAAAACTCGGGTGACTGTCAAGGCAGCTGTTTCTGTGAACTCACATTTTTTTGGAAATTGCTTGTTTGTACTTCCTGTTTTACTAGGTAATATTATTTCCTTCTCAGGTCTCTGAAGGAGTTGAAAATTAGATTGTTGTAGTTACAGTTTTCCTTGTTAAGAAATTCAGAAAAGAAACTCACTAAGAGGTGTTAAAGTGTATAACTTTGAAAGACACCATAAGATAGTTTTCTGTTGACAATATAAGTTAAGATAGAAAGTGAATTAGGTACATTTTGGACTCACCAAAATAGAATAGATAATGTAATTTTCCCTGAATTTGTCAAATGCAAATGGACTAGACATTGTTGATGTATTTATTGCTTGTATATATTATATATAGTTACTGTACTTATTGTATGCAGTTTTTCTTATATTAGTTATAACTTTTTAATTTTTTTTACTTTTATTAGACAAAAAAAGGGAAATGTGGTGATATTTTATTTGTGCTTTCATAAATAAAGCTTGATGGAGATTGGGGGAAAGGCCAGCCATTTTAAGTAAACAAAGTCAGGCAGCACATGCCTTTAATCCAATCACTTAGCAGGTAGGATCTCTGTGTGTTCCATGTCATACTAGGGAACAGAGCCAAGCATGATGACACATGATTTTAATCCCAGTACCAACCATAGGGATCTGGAGGTCTGTACAAGCAGACAATGACAAGGAAGTGAGGTAGCTGGGTTAAGAGCCAATGAGAGGGCAGAAAAACAAGGCATATAAAGGCGTGTGGGTAGTCAGGAAGTAGCTCATGTTTGGAAGCTGCAGAGTTGGTAAGGTAAGGTTGGCTGGTAGCTTTTCCTATTTCCCTGATCTCTCTAAGGCTTTCACCCCTATATTTGGCTCTGTGTTTTTTATTTAATAAGACCATTTAGAAATTCATCTACGGAAGTGTTTTTCTTAGGCCATTTAAACAAAATCTTCAGTCATATTTCCCAAGATGGCACAACACAGAACAGCCCCAGGAAATTTTTATTTTAGTTGATACTGCTATGCCTGTTCTGTACTTGGCAGTTAATGAACTACAATGAAATGCTCGTTTCTCTGTCTTACTCCTTTGCAGTTTTTTCAAGGGCACTTTAAAAGTAAGAAGAACTGGTACTGGAACATGGGTATTAGATCATTAAAATATGGTCCTCTATGAATCTCAACAGGCCATGAACATTATCAAGTGCCCTTGAATCAGTCATCTCACACAAATGAATTTCAAAGTAATGTGACACTACTCCTCCAATTAGTATAGATAATCAAGAATTGATTGCAAATTTATGAGAACAGAAATCTAGTTTTTCTTTGGATCACTGTGAGCAGTTTTTATTTTAAAGTTCTGCTCCTGAGAGAATAGGATCATGGCTTTTCTATCTATTTTTTCTTTTTTCTTTCTTTCTTTCTTTTTTTTTTTTTTTCTTCGAGATAGGGTTTCTCTGTGTAGCTTTGCGCCTTTCCTGGAACTCACTTGGTAGCCCAGGCTGGCCTCAAACTCACAGAGATCCGCCTGGCTCTGCCTCCCGAGTGCTGGGATTAAAGGCATGAGCCACAACCGCCCGGCCTATTTTTTTTCTATAGTATGCAGTTGACCTTTGCTATCTCTACCTGTTATTGATACATGTCCCAAAACAAAGCAAGAAATAGAAGCAAAAGATGCATTATTAAAAAGACATTGAACTGTAAATTTCTCCTATCATTTGAAAGAAACCTCTTTGGTCATGAAACTACCTTTTCCACCCAATAAAATTTCTGTTATAAAGTCCCTTAAAAAAACAAAAACAAAAACATTTCAAAGCAATTAGTGAATAACAGGTATGAATTTGCTGTAATATAAAACAGGAAGCAGAAAATAATATTTCATTAAATTTTATTATTGCTTTGACATTCTTAAAATAATAAACATTTGATTTTTAAGAGTTTACAGTGATGATCTCCTGAGAACCTACTAACTGCACTAGGTAGGGAGCAGGTAGCCTAACTGTTGATCTCCACCTCTCTTTTCTCTTGTATAAATTCAGTGCCCCAGTTTCACACCATCTCTGTAGCATACCACCTTCTGAGGTCTCCCATCCTCTATATCCCTCTCTCCTCCTCACAGAGCTTCTCCTCTAACCTGTTCCATACTCATCCTCTTATTCCAGAAGGTATTCCCTGGAAACCTTGCAGCCAAGCCTGACAGAGAAGGAAGTTCACCAGTGAAACTGGGAGGAGAGCTTCAAATCTTCACTCTTCTTCCTCTTTTCCATATCCAGTCAACAAGTCTCAGACCCAGATCTGTGGCAGAATGTCTGTCGTGGCCTCTCCTTACTCTCTGGCCTCATTCTATGGACACTAAGCAGATCCCGGTAGAACAGTCTGCTTTCCTCCACTCTGTGCAACTAATAACCCCCCACCCATTAGGCCAACCAAAGTCCTAACTCTCAAAGCTTAGAAACATATTTTATCAAAAAACACAGTAGCCACACATAGGAAGATCCCAGAAGAAATTCCTACAAGACAAAACATTTGTAAGAACCATGCTGGGCAACAGAAAGTGAGGAGCAAAACACCCACACTACAAAGATAAAACCAGATATAGACACCTAAAATTATAATTGTCCCAAATCCAGATGCCTAGGTGTCAGTATAAAAACACACTTAATAATAACCAGGAAAATATATCTCCACTAGAGTCCAGCAACCCTATCGCAGAAGTTTCTGAATATTTGAACATAGGTGAAACATAAGAATAAGCCCCTAAAAGAGCCTTTATTGATATGATAGAGACCCATAAAGAGGAAATTAGTAAATTTTTAAAGGAAATCTATAAAAACAAAAACATATAAATGGATAAATAGAAGGAATGAATAAAAGAGTTCAAGACCCAAAAGTGACAATAGAATAAATAAAGAAAACATGAATGGAGGGAATTCTGAAAATGAAATATTTAGGAATTCAAACAGGAAGCTCATAGGAAAGCCTCACCAACAGAATACAAGAGATAGAAGATAGAATTTCAGGCATTGAAGACACCATAGAAGTAATATATCTCAGTCAAAGAAAATGTTAAACCTAAAAAGAATCCTGGCACAAAACATCCAGGAAATTTGGAACACTATGAAAACACTATGAAAGACTATGAAAAGGAATAGAGGAAGGAGAAGAAATCTAGTTCAAAGGCACATAAATTATTTTCGATAAAATCATTAAAGAAAACTTTCCTAACTTAAAGAAAGAGATGCCTATAAAGGTACAAGAAGCATATAAAAACCACATAGATGTGATTGTAAAATAAAGTTCCTTTGGCAGATAATAAACAAGGAAAAATATTAAAAGCTACAAGGGGAAAAGAACAAGTAACATACAAAGGCAGAACTATTGGAATAACACCTGAATCCTCAATGGAGTCTCTACAAGCCATAAGGCCCTGGAAAGACTTTAAGAGATCAGAGATGAGAGCCAAGAATATGATACCCAGCAAAACTTTCAATCACAGTAGAAAGAAGAGTAGTTGGAGAAAATGAGACATTACATGATAAAATCAAATTTAAGCCATATCTATCTACAAATACAGGTCTATAGAAGGCACTGGAAGAAAAACGCCAACCTAAAGGGATTAATCACAGCTAAGAAACCACAGGGAATAAATAATCTAAGCCAGCAAATCAAAAGAGAAGAAATGAACACACACACACACACACACACACACACACACACACACAAACACACACAGCAGCAAAATAAAAGGAATCAAGAAACGCTGCTCATTGATATCTCTCAACATTAATGATCTCAGTTCTCCATTATAAAAGACACAGATGAGGCTGGGCGGCAGTGGCGCATGCCTTTAATCCCGGCACTCGGGAGGCAGAGGCAGGAGGATCTCTGTGAGTTCGAGGCCAGCCTGGGCTACAGAGTGAGTTCCAGGAAAGGCACAAAACTACACAGAGAAACCCTGTCTTGAAAAACAAACAAAATAAAACAAACAAACAAGACACAGATGAACAGAATAGATGCAAAAGAAGAATCTATCCTTCTGGAGTAAAGAAACACACCCTAATATCAAGGATGGACACCATCTCAGGGTAAAAGGTTGGAAAAGGATATTCTAAGCAAATGGACCCAAGAAGAAAGTGAGTATAGCAATTTTAATATTTGCAAAATAGACTTCAAAACAAAACTAATCAGAAGAGATAGGGAAATATGGTACATACTTATCAATAAATAGGTATAAATAAACAAACAACAAAGAAAAATCAATACAAAGAATCAATGAAAAGAAGAGTTGATTCTTTGTGAAAATTGATAAGACTGACAAGCACTTATCCAAATTAACTAAAAGATGGAGAGAGAATATACAAATTAACAAAATTAGAGATGAAAGGAGAAAAAACAGACACTAAATAATTTCAGAAAAGTATTATGGCATATTTTAAAACTCTGTACTCCTCCAAATTGGAAAATCTAAAAGAAATGTGTAACATTTTTGATACATACTATCTATCAAAGTTAAGTCAACATCAAATAAGCAATTTAAATGACCTATAGCCCTTAATGAAATAGAAAAAGGAATTAAAAGTCTCCCACCAGCAACAAAAAAAGTTCCATGGCTAGATGATCTCAGCATAGAATTCTACTGGATTTCAAATTAGAGTTACTGTCAATACATCTCAAATTATTCCACAAAATAGAAACAGAAGGAGCATTGTCCAATTCACTTCATGAGGCTATAGTTACCATGATACCTACACCACATAAAGACCCAATAGATAAAGAGAATTGCAACCAGTTTCTCTCATAAACATGTAGGCAAAAATTCTCAATAAAATACTTCAAAACCTAAAAGAATTCGGAACACATGAAAAAGATCATCTTCAATGATCAAATCGGCAGAGCTTCAGGGATGATTCAACATATATAAGTCAACTGGTGTAATCCATCATATACATAAACAAACTGAAGATAAAAACTCAACTTATTGGATGCAGAAAAGGCCTTTGAAAAAAGCCAACATCCCTTCATGGTAAAAGTCCTGCAGAAATTAGGGATACAAGGGATAGGTATCACCATAATAAAAAATGTTTGCTGCAAGCCCAGGACCAACATCATCTTAAATGGAAATTAAAATAATTCCATTAGCCAGGCAGTGGTGGTGCACGCCTTTAATCCCAGCACTCGGGAGGCAGAGGCAGGTGGATCTCTGTGAGTTCGAGGCCAGCCTGGGCTACAGAGTGAGTTCCAGGAAAGGCGCAAAGCTACACAGTGAAACCCTGTCTCGAAAAAAACAAAAACAAAAACAAACAAAAAAATAATTCCATTAAAATCTGGAAAAGGACAAAGTTGTCATTTCTTTCCATACTATTTGTTATAGTACTTGATGTCTTAGCTAGAACAGTTATACAACTGAAAAAGATAAATAGGACACAAATTTGAAGGGTGGAAAGAATAATATTTTTATTTGTAGATGATATGATGGTATACATAAGTGACCATAAAAAGTTCAGTTGGAAAATCTTACATCTGATAAATACCTTCAGCAAAATGGCTAGATACAAGATAAACTCAGAAAAATCAGTAGCCTTTCTATATGCAAATGACAAGTGGACTGAGGGAAAAAAATCAGCAAAACAACACCTTTCCCAATAACCTCATAAATTGTTTTTGGGTAACTTTAGCCAAGCAAATGAAAGACTTGTGTAGTAAAAATTTAAGACATTGAAGAAATAAGTGAAGACGCTATTAGAAGATGGAAAGACCACCCATGCACATGAATAGTAGGGTTAATAGAGCAAAAATGGTTATCATGTCAGAAGCAATATACAGATTAATTGCTTAATTAATACCCATCAAAATTCTAACACAAGTCTTCACAGACATAAAAAGGACAATTTTCTTTCACAGGAGAATACGAAATCCTAGACTAGCTAATATTACCCTGAATAATAATAGAACTGCTGGAGCATCACCATCAGGAGCTTTAAATTGTACTACAGAGCTCTAGTAATAACAGCATGGAATTGGCACAAAAGCAGACACATTGACCAACTGAATTAAACCAAAGACATAGGCATAAATCCAAACACAATGGACACCTGAATTTTGGTAAAGAAGCCATGAATACACACTGAAAAAAAAACTTCAACAAATAGTGCTGGTCAAACTGAGCTGTTGTGTGCAGAAGAATCCAAATACTTCAATACTCGTCACCCTGCAGAAAACTCAACAGCAAATGGATCAAAGACATCAACATAAAATCAGATACCCTGAACCTGATGGAAGATAGAATAGGCTAGTCTCAACCTCATTGGCACAGGTGGAGCCTTTCTGAACAGAACACTATTAGCATAGTTGCTAAGATCAATAATTAATAAATAGGACCTCATTGAACTGAAAACCTTCTGCATGCCAAAGGACACCCCACCCATAAGATGGGAAAACAGTTTTACCAACTTCTTATCCAACAGAGGGCTAATATCCACTATATAAAAAGGACTTTAAACACTAGCTGTCAAGAAAACAACTAACACAATTTTAAATATGGGGTACATATAGATATAAATAGGAAATTCTCAATAGAGAAAACTCAAATGGCTGAGAAACACTTAAAGAAATGTTTACACCTGTTAGAATGTTTAAGATCAGTAATGCAAGTGACAGCTCATTCTGGCTAGAATGTAGAATAAGAGAAACACTCCTCCATTGCTGGTATAATTGCAAACTTGTACAGCTACTATCAGTGTGGCAGTTATTTAGGAAGATGAGGTTGGAGCTACCACGAGATCCAGCTATACCAATCTTGGTCTTATACCCAAAGAACACTTAATTCTCTCATAGAGACACCTTCTTAACCATGTTAATTACTGCTTTCTTCAGAATAGCCAGGAATTGGAAGCAGCATAGATGTCTGTCAACAAAAGAACGGATGAAAAAAAATGTACATTTGCACAATTGGGTATTATTCAACCATTAAAAAATGAAATCATAAAAAGCACAGTTAAATGGCTGGAACTTAAAAAAAAGTCATCCTGAATGAGTTAATGACCCAGAAAAACAAATATGGTATGTATTCACTTATATGTGGATATTAGCTATTAAGTCAATAATAACAAAGGTGTGATCCATAGAACTACAAAATGTAGTATAAAGTAAGGGACTCAGGGTAAGGAGACAGATTGACCATCCTAGGAAAAAGGAATAAAATAGATAGTTATTGACAGATGGGGGCGCTGGAATGGAAGAATCAAGTAACCGGGGGAAGGAAAATAGAGGATGAGACAGGGTAGATGTGGAGAGACAGCTAAAATGAAGGGCCATTAGAGGGCTAATATGAAAACCTAATACAGTAGAACCTTCCTAGAATATATACGTATACTGAGGCAATCTAAAAGAAATAGCCAAATAAAGGGGAAGACTGAGGCCCAGCTAGCTATTTCTTGTTACCAAATGAAGCTTCCTGTATTGGGATTTGGTTATATCTGAGTTGTTGACTGAATAGTTCCTATAGGGATCCTAAACAACTCAGGGTGTTCCAAGATTATAGGTTGCTCATCACAAACTAACAGCAAGGCCTCATTGCTAAAAACAACACTTAAGTAACACGTTGAACATTGACAAGTTGAGCTAGTGCCTACATAAATCCTACATCCCTAGGTGTTAGTGTTTTTGTACAGGAAGGAACACATCCAAAGCAAATACCAATCCAGTCCCAACCCCTGTGATCTACAATGATTTCTTGCCTGCAGAATATGGTAGTGCAATGATAGCACAAAGCTTGTGGTAGTAACCAATCAATGTCTGATTGACTTAAAGCACACTCTACAGTATAAAATCTGTTTCTGACACTTCTTTGGTAAGCAAGAACCAGATACTAGATAGCCCTGGTATGTAGGATAAAAATCAAATAATATTGTTCTAAGGAAAATAATAGTAATGTAGCAAAAAGTGACCCCTAAGGACATTCTGCTGTATTAATAGATCATGTCATGCTTAGCCATCATCAAAGAAGCTTCCTCTTGCAACAGATAGGAACACATACAGAGACTCACAACTGGACATTATGCAAAGAAAGAGACTATGGAACACTCAAACTTAAAGGGATGTCTCCATCAGATCTCTCTCTTCAGGGCTCAGGGAATTCCAGAGAAGATGCAGTGGAAAGAGTGTAAGAGTCAGAGGAAACAAAGGATACTAAGAAAACCAGACCCTCTAAATCAACATGATCAAAGCTCATGTGAATTCACAGATACGGTGGCAGCATGCACAGGGCTTGCAAGGGTTTGCACCAGATGAGGTCTTAGAATTGAAAGGAGAGGTGGACAAATACCTCATTCCTATCCCAGAAGCTATCTAGAACTGATAACCACTTGCAAACGAAAATTTAGTTTTCTCCCTAGGAGACTCAGTGGGGAAACAAATAATTCTTAAGGGTAGGCTGCATGCTGAGTAGTAGATGGCCAACAGAAAACAAAGTCAGTGGCTTCGTTGGGCATTCCTTGTATGATAATGTCATGTCATAGCTTTCTTTTTCTCAATTTATGTTATTTTTATATTTATTTTTCTTTTAGTTCATTTTATTTATATGTATTTTCTCTTTTCACCCTACAGGATCTTTGCATATATTTTATGCCTTCCATTTTAAATTTGTAATGGGAATCCTGAGTGTGTGAACTAGAGGTCTCTGCATCTATATCTGTTTCTTTTGCATTTTATTGGGCTTGTTTCCTTTGCTTTTGGTCTGTTTGGTTGAACTTTTTTTTTTTTTGGTCCTATTCTCATACATTAGTTTTGTTTTTGTTTTATTATCCATTAGAAGCTTATTTGTTTTCTAATGAGAGACAGAAAGATTTGAGGATCCAGATGGGAGGCAAGGAGATGTAGAACTAGAAGGAGTAGAGGGAAGAGAAATTATAATTAGGATATATTATGTGAGAAAAAAAGATACTTTCTATAAATGAAAAGAAAATGTTTGCAATGAAATACCCAGTTTGTGTGGACCAGGATCACTATATACTAAAGTCCCTCCTCCTTTGATGAAACTCATGGAAAGTATTGAATCAATGAGTTTATTAAGCCAGACTTCTGTAACTGTAACCTAACTGATTTCTATGTATTGCTTTTTCTCTTTATGACAAATGACAGCAAACTGAGTGCAAGCTTCTTGAATTCTTATTCTACTGCTCATGTTTGGACCCTTCCTAACATGAAAGTAGAGTGAACATCTAACAAAATTTACAGGATTCTTTAGGATTTAATCCTGGTGTCTTCTTAAATATTTATTAGATTTGTCACTCATTATTTCTTTGCATTATGCTCTTGCATAATCATAATTTCATACTGTAGAATTTTGGAGGAGGACATTATTTTACTTGGCTTAATTGCTCTTGCCTTGGAGTCTACAGTGCCAGATACCTAATGGTCACCAAAGGGCAATCTCAGATACTAGCTCAGAGTTTGTTTTTTCTGCCAATGAAAAATAAGCACACAACTTCTGTTGGAGTATGCAAATCAAAAGCAACTTTTAATGATAAGAATTATAGAAAAGTCAGAATTTGAAAAGTGAGAAACCATTTTCCAAGAGGGAAAAAATTCCCTTGAACTCCTTTGTTGATGGGTTTTTATAGGAGAAAGGTAGAAAATGGAAAAGAGTTGGTGTAACCAGTGAGCTAATCATGCATTATTCACTGCACATCCAGTTAGTAGCATTCGAAGCATCACTCTGTGTATCTTAGACTCTAGCGTGGTTAGTAACGGGAGTTAACTGTGTGCTAGCTGTTAGTCACTTGGCCAGTATTACTACCCTCTGGTATTGAAGGTATCTTAAGTGTTGTTAGTCATACCAAGCTGTGATTTTTTTCATTTGTATGATTATCTTGTAGTTCTACCTAGGCACAGTGTTAATTCTATCACAGACACCGATACTCAGTTTTTCTTAATATCCTCATCCATTTGGACTTCTGAAGTGTTCTCCTAGGTGGACACATTCTTAGAAGCTATTGCAATTTAAAAATTGGTCTTATATAGTTAATTGCATTAGAAACAATAATATAGAAATGGACAAAATATTGCAATTTAAAAATTGGTCTTATATAGTTAATTGCATTAGAAACAATAATATAGAAATGGACAAAATATTGCAATTTAAAAATTGGTCTTATATAGTTATGTTGGAGACTGACCCAGGACTGTTTGACTTAAAGATTGTTATGCTTTGTATTTTTGCTTGGAGGCTTGCAAAAACCAGACGTCCTTGGCTAACTGCAAGACTTGCAAAAGCAGGACGACCTTGGCCTAACTAAAAAGTGTACTTTTAGATATAGCCTTGAACAGTAATCGGCCAGCTGCAGAGCCTTGGACCAAAGAGGCCTCACCTCCCCCCGACCACTCTGACTTCTTCTGAAAAATTTCCACTCTCCTTTCTCTGCTCCCCCACCCTACCTGAAACCCTGCATAAAAGCCTCAAACCCCAATCAATAAACGGAGCCTTGACGCGACTCAGATTGACTCAGTCTCTCATTTATGCGCTTGGCTCCCTTTCCCTCTCTCCCCATTGGCTTTCAGGTGTTTCCCAGCTCGAGACCCACTAATAACCTGACCTGCAAGACAGGTCATAGTTAATTGCATTAGAAACAATAATATAGAAATGGACAAAAAAGAAGATATAAAAATATAGTGCCTTTCATTAGTATCATTTTGGAAAACAGAGAACTTTGAAAGAACAGAGAGGCAGGTCAACTGCCATTGTTGGCACAGAGACCTGTCTCTCCTTTTCTTGTATTGGCACTTTTTGTTTGATTTGATAAAATACCATGATTGTGGTGCTTTGAATGACAATGTATTCTTCATAGGCTCAGATGTTTGAATATTTGGTCTCCAGTTGGTGGCATTGTTTTGGCAGGTTTAGGAAGTGTGGCCTTGCTAGAAAAAATATGTCAGTGGGATAGACTTTGAGGTTTGAACATCATGTGACATTCCCAGTTTGTACTCTATCTGATTCTTGCTTCTAGTTCAAGATGTGAGCTCTCAGCTGTTGCTTCCATCATAACTGCTGCCTATTGTCATGGTTCCCCGCTATGATGGAGTCTTATACCTCTGGTACTAAATGCAAAATAGGATAGAAAACCTAAACTATACATTGCCTTGGTCATGGTGTTTTATGGCAACAATATAAAATATAACTAGTACAATGACCATGAGAACTTATAGAAGGAAGAGTTTATTTCCACTTACATTTCCAGAGGGATAAGAATCTATCTTTATTGGGAGGCCTGGCCATAGGCAGGCATGACATCCAGGGAAGAAAGCTGAAAAATCACATATTCAACCACAAATATAGGGCAGAGAGAGTGTGGAATAGATTGAGACATTAAGTTCTCAAAGCCTGTCCCCAGGGATATACTTCCTAGAGCAAGGCTGTACCTCCTAAGCCTCCCCAAACAGTACCACCAATAGCAACCAACTCTTCAAATTTATGATCTGATGGCAGCCATTTCTCATTGAAAGCCCCACACACCTCATATCTGTTATCTAACATTGGTTATCTAATACTCACAACTTATCCTTTTATTCACCTTCCTCAGTGTATGTGTGAATCTTTAAATTTCCTTTTTCATCAGTCTCTTTTCTCATTGCACATGTCTGAGCAATTTCCAGTATCACCATGTTTATTAGTCAGGGTCCTCAGGAGTAAAAGGAGTTATAGATAAGGATTTGTATATCAACAATGTCTAGTCCATTTGCATTTGACAAATTCAGAGAAAATATTCCAGTATCTATCCTGTTTTGGTGAGTCCAAAATGTACCTAATTTACTTTCTATCCTATTTTGTATTACCAACAGAAAACTATCTCATAATGTCTTTTAAACTTATACACTATACATCTCCTTAGTGAGTTTCTTTTCTGAATTTCTTAACAAGGAAAATTGTTACTACAACTATCTAATCTTCTACTCCCTCAGAGACCCAAGAAGGAAATAATATTACTTAGTAAAACAGGAAATACAAACAAGCGACTTCCAAAAAATGAATTATAACAGAAACAGCCAGCTTCCTGGATAGCCATCTGAAGGTTTCTCTGTAACGGTGGGGCATCATCTTCAGGCTAAAGACTTAGCATACCTGTCAGACTCATTTGTGAAGCAGGATGTATGCAAGGCCTACAGCTCAGCCTCATTTGCAGTGCAAATATTCCCTGAAGCAGAAAAACTTGAATTCTGGCAGTGTTCTGTCATGATTCAGGATTTTAAATTCTGGAATTTGCTGGTGTTTTTGGAATTCAGCTTCCCATTCTTCTTGGCTTGTAGATGGCTTCATCTCCTTTATGAAATGCCAGTCTACCACTGAGAGGTTAAACTGTCAGCCTAGTTACTCCTTCAAGAATAACTGTTTCAACTACTGTTCCACTGCATACCAGAAGCCATCGAAGAAAGGGCCACTGTACCTTTTCCAGACTGCGAAGCCACTTCAGCGATGGTGCCACATTGTCCTGGCCTCAGAGGATGCCTGTTGCTAAAGCTGCAACCAATCTTGTCTTGGCAAGCATCGGTAGTTCTTTGTTTTGTGTCCTGCTTGTCCATTTTGACTAGCATACTGTCAGCAGTCGATTCAAGGGCATTTTCTTGCCCAGTGGCTAACTTTTGCCACAGTAAAAGTTAACTCCCATATGCAGTTTCTTCAATGCCCATACCTTCTCTGAAGTAGATTGGTACTACCAGAGGCAGACATGTCTCATAGTCATAAAAAAAGAAAAATATCTAAGTTATTAAAATATTTTAAATGCCATATTCTGTAGATCTCTGAAAAATATGAAGATGACCTGTCTATCTAAAATATATCTCTGCTTGACCTTGAAAACTTATCTAGTATAACTACAAGTTTGATTGTAATGGCTAACTACTAACTTTCATTTCTTTATATCCTAATAGTTGGTAATAACAACATTCAAGGATTAGTAAATTACATTACATTGTTAAATGAACTATATAGGTACAATATCTGGAACAAGATTAGAAATACACATTCAGCATTTTCTAACAAAATCAATCTCAAATTCATACCAATATAAATAATTTGTATATAATATACAAAGATCATATCCAATGTAAAATACTTAAAACTAGTAGTTACTTTCTAAAAGTAGATTCAATAATCTACCTCTTATCTATAGCCTCTTTTTTGTTTTATTTTTTTTCAAACAAGAACCTTAAATCAAATTTCCTTTGTTTAGCTTCTTTCTTGACCATTAACAATAACAACTTGTAACCAACCATGCTAAACAATGACAATTATACAGTGCCCCTTTCTTGTACAATCTGGATGGCTGGTGACTGTTCTTTATAATAATATATCCTAATATTTCTCTCAGAAATGTGTTAGTTTATGGTTTGTTTCTGAGGTCAGAGGAATGTTAATCTAAGTATTCCATTGTTGTAATAGATTACGGCCCCAGTAAGTTCATAGCTATACTAGCCACATTTGGCTTTAATTTTCCTCTCTGTCCTTCTGGACCTATACATTCGAGCCATCTTGCACTCTGTTTCACTTGAGATAATGTTCCAATCCCTAACAGCTGAACCTTTACTCCTGAAGAGACCAATTTGGATGTCAAAATTCTGGTGCAATTATTGTAAGATCAGCACCTGTGTCTACCAAACCTTCCAAGAGAATATCATTTATTCATAATTTTAATTTTGGTCTTTGTTCATTTATAGAAGTTTGCCAAAAATTTTGCTTTATGGATTCTGCTGAATTTCCTGTTCTCTCTGTTACAGCTGTTCTATCACCCTGAGCAGCCTGGTTTATTCCAATAGACATTTGGTTATTTAATTGCTCTGAGAATGGGTTTCTTCTACAATGGCAGGAAAAGTCTGAACTGAATTTGCCATGGGGGCCTGTGTGAGGTCCCTCTGGGAGTTTCCTGACTGCAAAGGCAGAGGATTACCTTGTCTGTCAGTTGTTGATCTACATTCATTGGTCCAGTGTTTACCTTTACCATGACTTTTGTATAATTCAGAAGGGAGGGGCATTCTGGTGCCATTGTTCCTTGAATAAACATTCTTTCTAGGAACGCCCTGTTTACACTCCCTTTTCAAATTACCTTGTTTACTGCAACTAAAACATCTGACATCATTTTTCCTCAAAGCATTTGATATCATCTCTCCTATGCACATATCATGGGCATGAGACTCAGTATTAATTGTGTCCCTGATTCAATCCACCAAGGGTACTGATCTTGTCTTTAATGCCCTGATTATTCTTTTGCATGCTGCATCAGCATTCTCAAAAGTTAAGGATTCAATTATTATCTGTCTAGCTTCTGAATTTGGTATCATTCTATTTACTGCTGAAGACAGCCTATGTAAGAAATTCATGAAGGATTCTTTTGGGCCTTGTATAACTTTCATAAATGATTCAATTTTCTTCCCTGCTTCCTTAATTCTGTCCAATGCATTCATGGCTGCCATGTGGTGTAGAATTAAGGTTTGGTTATCATATAAACATTGTCATTGTGTATCAGCATAATCACTTTCTCCAAGAAGCTGATCCTGGGAAATTTCTACATCTCTAGTCCTACATTGTTGTTCTATTATTTTAGCTTCCTCTTTAAACCTAGTTTTCCACTGTAATTGTGCTCTGGCCTCTAAGACAGCTGTAATTAATTCTTTCCAGTCCTGAGGGATAATTCAGTAGATTGTAATAACAAGTTGACCACAAGTTTAACATCTGCTTTACAAATGTAGAATGCATGTCATATAATACTATAGGTTCTTTTAACTGTGTTAAATCTAACTTTTCCACTGGAGTCCAATTAGCTTTTGCACACCCTTGAGCAGGTAGTTCCTGTAAGGCTACTGGGTGGATTAAGTTTGGTTGTTTGAAATCAGGCTGTCTCTCTCTAACCATATAATTCAATCCTGATATAATTTCACCATTAATTTCTTCTATATGAGTCTGATTTTCTCTATAATTCATTTTAACAGATTTTTCTAAAGCTTTTATCTTGGCACTTAAATTGACCAACCTTTATAACACTAAAATAAAAATGATCAAACAAATAATATGAATAATTGATGTTACGTACATCCCGTCAGTATTAATTATCCTCTCATTTAATTGTTCCATTTTCAGACTGCCTAATGTGTTATCAAACAGAGAACAAATTTCTTCCATGGTAAAAATGTTTCCCATTTTTTTAATGTGGGTAAAAAATTTTCTCTAACTAATTTCACCCTTTAAGTTATCTTAATTGACTTACCAAGTCTGTCAACTGTGTAGAACAGTAGAAGTCTAAGGGAATTTCAAAGCAGCTACCTAGTGTGGTGTCAGTCTGAGATGGGAATCCAGAGATAGATAACACCCTATCCACAAGGAGAAAGAAAGCGAAAGAGACTCCAGTCACCTGCTCCAGCCTGAGCATTACAACTG
The DNA here is from genome assembly GCA_902168405.1 of Peromyscus aztecus. Taxonomy (NCBI): domain Eukaryota; kingdom Metazoa; phylum Chordata; class Mammalia; order Rodentia; family Cricetidae; genus Peromyscus; species Peromyscus aztecus. The sequence goes on along the minus strand of CABHPQ010161873.1, from coordinate 3,190 downwards.
GGCCTGAGCCAGAGTCCTGTAAGCCCATAAGCAGTTTTTTAACGAATTTTTGTCATGTTCATTGCAACCCAATTGTAGACAAATTTCTAAATGGTCTTATTAAATAAAAAACATGGAGCCAAAAATAGGGGTAAAAGCCTTAGAGAGATCAGGGAAATAGGGAAAGCCACTAGCCAAACTTACGTCACCAACTCTGCAGCTTCCAATTGAGTGATTTCCTGTTTACCCAGGCTTATGTGCCTTACTGTTCTGCCATCTGATTGGCTCTGTGTCTAGCTATATTACTTCCTCTTTTTGGCCAGCTCTGCATCTTCCTATCTATATAGGCCTCCAGAACTCTATGGTTGGTACTGGGATTATTGGCATGTGTCACCACACTTGGCTCTGTTCCCTAGTGTGGCCTTGAACACACAGAGACCCTGCCTGATAGGATTAAGGGTATGTGCTACTGTTGCCTGACTTCTTTGTTTACTTAAAATGGCTTGCTATTTCCTCTGATCTCTGGGCAAACTTTATTTATTAAAGCACAAATAAAATATCACCACATTTCAGCACAAATATAATATCATCACAAAAAGTGATCTGATCAGAGCAATTGGAAAATGTGGTGATCCTTAGTAAAAGGTGGAAGGTGAATATAAAAGAATGAGCAAGGTAGGAAAAATTGTGGAGGCCCACAAAGGTTTCCTAGTGAGATCTGAGCTTGTTTTACCCAGCAGAGCTGCATTAGAGGATTGCTTGACCACGTGCATGGTTAGTGGGTAACTGGAAAGTGTTTATACTTGTCTGTGCTGGGGGGAGGTCTTTTACTCCACCCCTTGGCATTTCTATAAATAGCCTGTTAGAAGAGACAGAAGGGGCTGGTGAATAAGGATCCATGCCCTTCCGAGGCTATCCTGTGTTTCTGTCTCCCTCCCCTCTCTCCATCTATCTAAATCTCTTATCCTTCACTCTTCAAGAGTATCCTGGATTAAAATGTGGGAACCAGTCACCTAGCTGGCATCTCTCCAAAAATGACAATAAAATGTATGAAAAAGAAACAAGGAATCACACAATTAACAATTTACCAAAAAGCTATAATACATATAATTCTGCATATAAATATAGATGCATAATGACCCTTGCTCATCTGGGCTGATGGTGCTCTAAGAACCAAGGCCACCTAACATAACTCTCAATACCAGGCATGAGGAGCCCTCTTTTGAGTTGTTGGAAGTAGTGTCCAAATATTCCCAAAACAAACAGCCTGTTGCTGTTTCTCTTGAGGAATACCCACCTCTCAGGTGTAAAGTTAGTCCCTATTGCTGAAGATACTACACATTTTAGAAACAGGGCCCAGACACCTCTGACCTGTAATTGACCTGAATGTTTCCTCCCTAAGGACTAGCTTTCATGGTTCCAGAAGGTGCTAGGCAAGCTTCCAATGGAGGGAAGTAACCATTGGCTTTATCCAGCTAAGACTCCTATAAAACCACATCAAAGACCAGCATGGCACAATGACCCCAGGTGTGCAGTAGTGGCACCTTGGTGGTAATCTATGGCTCTCTAATTGTACTTAAGACCATTCAACGAGAGGGAGGCTATGCCTGATACTGTAAAAATAGGAAACTACTTAGTGCTAGTGAAATCATGGTTATTAGAGGAGAATCTACACCCTCTGATTGACTAAACCAGTGTAATCTTCAACAACAATCTATAAATGCTTGTCCTTATGTCCACAGAGAAGTGTAGTCTTCACCCCTCACTAAGGAAACTTCTTTTTTGCAACAAATAGAAACCATTACAGGAACCCACAACCAATCAAAATGTATGTGGAACCCATTCCTATAGATACATAGAGAAAACACTCCCACAAATGTTATCTGTGGGAAGAAGAAAACTTCCCACAAGGCACAGGGGACATTATGGAAAAGAGAGCAGAAAGATTGAAAGAGCCAAAGGATCAGGGAATTTGCCTAGAAACTACGTCTCCTAGTAGTATCAGATGCCACACTATGGTGATATGTTGCTTGTGCTCTAACAAATAGAGCTTGCCTGGAGATAAGATCTCAGAGATAATCACTAGTTAACCATAGAGGCGAGGTAGTGGTGGCACACACCTTTAATTTGGCACTAGGGAGGTGGAGAAAGGAAGTGATATAGCTGGGTGGAGGGAGGAATATAAGGCTGGAGGAGACAGGAGCTTACCTCCGTTCAGGCTGAGGAGTTGGCGAGGGAAGAAGTGGCTGTGGTTTGCTGCTTTGTCTTCTCTGATCTTTCAGCTTTCACCCTTGGTATCTGACTCTGGGTTTTTATTATTAAGACCAATTAGAATTCATGCTACATCTGTCATCCAACTTGTGGGTCACAGATTCAGGAAAAAGCCTCCTGCCTGTTGCTACCCTCCTGCTGCTTAAGGTTTTCCTTTCTTTTCCTTGCCTCTGAGCGAACTGGGATTTTCTGTTGCAGCCTATCTGCAGCAAACTCCATAGATTTTTGGATTCCAAAAGCTTCAGTAGTTAACAGCTTTTGCACATTTCTCCATGCAGACTGCTGGCTTTTTGGCTTCTTCTCTCCTGGTGGGTTGTGAGCTTTTCCTGGCCCCCTCCTTGGGCTGCTGCCACACTATGTAGCTGTCTTGAAAAATCACTCAGGCTTTCACTGTTCTACACAGAAGCAGTCAGACCCACACTTTGCTGTCATCTGAATAGTCATCATTGGCAGATTTGGTGAGACAATTTGAAATTCTTTTTTTTTTTCTGAGACAGGGTTTCTCTGTGTAGCTTTGTGCCTTTCCTGGAACTCTCTTTGTTGACTAGGCTGGCCTCGAACTCACAAAGAACCGCCTGCCTCTGCCTCCCAAATGCTGGGATTAAAGGCATGCGCCACCACTGCCTGGTAAAGATTTATTTATTTAGTATACAGCATGTGTGACTGCAGGTCAGAAGAGGGCACCCGATCTCATTACAGATGGTTGTGAGCCACCTTGTGGTTGCTGGGAATTGAACTCAGGACCTCTGGAAGAGCAGGCAGTGCTCTCAACCTCTGAGCCATCTCTTCAGCCCTGTACCCCCTCCTCCCTTTTTTTTTGTTTTTTTGAGACAGGGTTTCTCTGTGTAGCTTTGGAGCCTGTCCTGGAATTCACTCTGTAGCCCAGTCTGGCCTCGAACTCACAGAGATCCACCTGCCTCTGCCTCTTGAGTGCATGTGC
>CABHPQ010161872.1:19618-40414 GCA_902168405.1 Peromyscus aztecus | reverse complement strand
TGAGCATATGGGGTCCATGTCAAGGACCCCAGTGTCTCAGACCCATGAGAATGACAAATCCTTGGTCCAGGGAATAATGTTGACAGTCTGGGCAAAAAGTACCAACTAGCTTCCTTCTCCTGGATGACTGAAGCCTGAGGATGCTCCCCTAAAAAGACCCCCTACCCTATGGAGATTGACTGACCCTCCTCCTAGTTCAGCTGTATATAATAATGTGCTCCATGTGCATCTCCATCAGAGTGCACAACCCACCTGATCCCAGCTTTTCTGAATGTGTGTCTGTCTTTTCTTCATTCCCCCATCACCCTAGTCAGGTCAGTCCCAACGCTGTGTAGGTCACAGCATCAAATAGCTTCCATTATTATTCAAGCTTGCTGCTGTAGTATTTTACATTAATCAAAGATATGAAGGTTCCAGAAATTCTAAGAAAGTGAGCCTTCCCCACACAGCTCAACAGTGTCAGCATGTGGTTCAATTCAGGAAGGAATAAGGCAGAACAAAGAACATTAAACACAGAGTTGTGGCAATACTCAGGCCTCGCCCCTTGAGATCTGGGATCTCTCTTATGGTTCTATCTTTGCCAATTAATTAACGAATCTATTCAGTTGTAATGAAAAAGGTGCTCTGAGGTTTGGATGAAAATTATTAGTTGCAGATGCTTTGCCTCCGGGTGTTATTGAACTTACATTCTAGCTCATGTGGCATTTGAAAGGTATTATTGTGAGTTGGCTCTTGAGGATCCCTTTGGTTCTTTGACACTAATACAAATAGTACTGTGAACTCACCAGACTGCGAGCAGATACATGCTACTATAAACAAAACAAAGGGCTGTGCCCTAGAGACCAGAATCCTGCACTAGACAGCATCCACCCCACCTTATTCTCAGTGTAGAAGTCAGGTTGTTGGGCTCACAGGGTTTATTGCTTGAATACTGGCTCTGCTCCACTAGCCACAAAGCTGAGAGCTCTTCGTTGGAAAAGCAAGAAGAAAAGCAAGACACATCTCCAAGGTCCTTCGTGATGAGTGCAGGGTTAAAACGGTAGCTTCCAGACATCCATGTTTCCAACACACAGCTTGTGGTTTCATCAATAACTGTGGTTTTTCAGAGCTGTAGAGGACTTGCTGGTTCAGTCTTATCTCACAGTTAACAGGGAACAGGGTAAGAGGATGGGATAGTCCTGGAATCTCTTTAAGAAAGATACAAATTGGCAGGGACAGGAGAGGTGTAACAATGAGGAAAAGCAAAACTGTGTGCCCTACAGTCACTGAGGAAGGAGAGCTGAGAAGTCATCTGGAGCTCACCCAATCAGGACAGAATGTCCAGTAGCTCTAGGTCACAGACATCGCATCCATTGTCCCAATTACAGCACCATCTCTTCATATTAATGTTAAACCTGTGTAGTAAACAGCAATTAGTGATGAAGAAAAACAGGAAGGTCCATAAAGGATTCTGAGAGCTGTGAACAAAGGATGAGCCTGGGAGGAGATGGGCTTTCGTCACAATGAAAAGTTGACACATTCAATTAAGTCCTGACTGCGGTGCCTGGGGTGTCCAAGATGTTCAGGAAGAGCCATGATTCCAAGTAATTTCTACCTTTCCTATAAGAATGAATTAAACATGATTTGAAATTCCACAACTGTGTGATGTCTTATAGAAATGCATGTTCTAATTTTTTAAATGCCTATAATTTGGGTAACAGGATTTGGGAAGTAAAGCTGCTGTGAACATCTGTGCTGTCACATCAATTAAGATTCATACTAAACACATGTACTGAAGTTTTTATTTTAAAAAACAGAAAAATATTCTAATAATTTTAATTAAATCCTCAGAAAAAATAATCACTGGAGTTCCTTTTATATGCATTCACATACACACATACACACACACTTTATATACTTTATATTCTCTACTGAGACTAAAACAAGTTACCATGGACTTAGTGGTTCAAACCCACACTGACTTATGGCCTTACAGTTGTCTGTTTTGAGCCCAGCATGGGCCTCCAGGCCCCAAGACCAAGATAGCAGAGCTATATTCCTTCTTAAAGGACCCAAATGAGAATCTCAGGTTCCTTACCTTTTCCACCTTCTAGGTGCTGGAGCCATCTTGGCTGACAGTATGAGAAAGCACATCACTCTGAAAGCTACCTTTCTCTCATCTCCTTCTCCAGCACTGGATGGCTCTTCCTTTCTCCCTTCAGCATTAGAGATGGCATTGGGACCACCTAGATGATTGAAGATAATCTCCTGATTCTAAGGCCGGTTGATTAAGAACTTTAATTCTATCTACAACTCTAATTCCCTTTTGCTACATAATATAGCCTGTTCACGGGTTCTGGGTACTATGATATGGGCATCCGGGAGTGGGTAATATTCTGCCTACTGCACTTAGACTTGCTTATTCTAAACCAAATGAGGGGAAGGGGAGGAGGAAGAGAGTGGAAGAAAGGAGGGGAGAAGAACAAGAAGGGAATGGAAGGGAGAGGGGAGAGGAGGGGAGGGAAGGGGAGGGAAGGGGAGGGAAGGGAAGGGAAAGGAAGGGAAGGGAAGGGAACGGAACGGAACGGAACGGAAAGGAACGGAACGGAACCTGGGACCCCCATGGTTATCTCTCTAAAACACCAACACCTGAACTGGATAATATATGTATAGTGATGAAGATATGTGTGTTTAAATCCTCTGACCAATCAGATTTTCATGCAGTTCTTCAAGCCTCAGGGAACACAGCCAATATAAGGATAAAACGTGTTTAAGGCCACATCATAACCAATAGTTTGCAGGTGTAAACATATTCCATAACCTTCAGAGGTCATCTTTTTATGGTAACAACAACAACAATTAACATTTATTGAGCATTTACAGTGTGCCAAAAGGTTAAGTGTTCTTCGTGTGCTTTTTTAACAACTACTCATTTTACAGACAAAGAGCATGAGGCAGTCGAGGCTCATAACTCATCAGAGTCATTCAGAAGGTGCCAGAGCTAAGATTCAACCCCAGGGCCATGGGGCTCCAGGCTTTGCACTCCCAAGCACTGTGCAAAAGCTGCCTCTTGCTTTTAGGTCACAACAGATACCTTGAAATCATTGATTCTCTAACAGTTATAATCTTGGGGCAAAAGAAAAGGTACAACTTGCTGATACGAGTCCATCTCCCGGTCATTTTTGGCTTTTATCCCCTGACCTCTCTTATGATCCTGGGGAGAAAGGAAAGAAAAGGCCATGACGATTTAGGAACGACAACGATGAGAGATTATAGGCAGAGCATTGTTCTAACAAAGGATGTGGGAATGGCTGTCATTGCTCAAAAGACGTGGAAAATCCTAGTTCCTAAGGAAGAGCTGTAAGACAGGTTTATTGTGTACCACCCTACCCTAAGCCCTAGTTGTTGTAACACGGGATAACATACAGAATGTTCTGGTAACTTTCTCAAAGGGGAAAAATGTGCCTATCCCCATATAAATAGCTCTAAATAAGTAACATAGTAAGGGTGAGACTAAAACATGCCAAAATAAAGAAATTGGGGGCTGTATTTAAGATGTTTATATCAAGAAAACGAGAAATCAAAAGGCACCAAGATCATTAAAATGAATTCTCTAAGCCTAAAGCATAGTACGAGAAGTATTGTTTTCCCCCAGAGAACTGTATTCAAAGCTGAACACAGGAGGCTGGGGAGATGACAGGTCAGGAAAATGCTTGCTGCGTGAGCAGGACGACTTGAGTTTGGATCACTGGCACTCATGTGAAGTCAGACACACATCTGTAATCACACAGTATAAAAACCAGAGCAGTGTGGTGGGAGTCAATGAGGAACGGGCAGACAGACACCTGGAGCTATCTCACCTACAAGTCTTGCTGGAGTGTGAGCTCCAGATTCAGCAAGAGACCTTGTCTCAAAAAACTAAGGTAGAGTTTGACTGAAGAAGGCATCCAGCATCAGCCTCTGTCCTACACACACACACACACACACACACACACACACACACACACACAAGCACGCGCACACACACATACCACATATACACACACATACACACATACCACACATATACACACACATACACACACAACACACACACACACATACACACATACAACACACATACACACCACACATGTACACACACACATACATACACACACATACACACACACACCACATACACACCACACACACACACACACACACACACACACACACACACACACACACCATACATATTACAAAGCACCTCTCTGTACATTAATTCACCACTCCCCCAACAACCCTGTAAATGACACTGAATATCATTGATTGTGCCATTTTCACATAAGACCATTGAGACCAGTGAGGTCAAGGTTGCCAGGTGGGGGGGGGGGGGGCGGTAAATAACAGAATGAGTACTCTAAATCCAAGGCACAATCCTTTCTGCTTGTCTGCACTGAGACAAAGCCGAGCTGTGGTTGACAGTTTCTAATCAGCAAAGCAGAGGGACCGACCGCAGCTGCTCAGATGGGAAGGCTGACACCTGGAAGCAAATCTGCGAAGACACTGTGCACACCCATGAGGCCTCCACAAACACAGGGAAGACGTACAAAGCTGTGGTCATGGGGTCAGGCAGGCTCTGGACCCTTCACCACTGTCTCAAAAGACAATCTGAAGCAAGGCTTCTCTTCTCCCTGTTTTAATTCTTTCACCCACTAAAAACATTTAAAAAGCTATTTAAAAATAACTGGTTATAAAGTTACTTATCCGTAAAACAAGCCCAGAACCTTCAACAAAAGAATGCGTTAGCGGAATATCTGGATACTCCCATCTCAAGGCATACTGATTAGCACATGTATCTAACTGTACAGTCAAGCTAATATAATGAATGTATTTATTGCACAAAGCTCTTTAGACAATTCAACATGCACACACTGCGGCACCATAAAAGCCATAAGTTGGATTTTATTTGAATGTCTTCTTTGTCATAGCAGGAAAGTGGTTGAGGTCCAGGATGCCAGCCTATCATCTCTGAAGATTTCACTAAATCATTCTGCTGCCAAAGGTCACTAGTCAATCACCGAGTACCCTACCTGCTGTCCCCACATGCTTACTCCTGCTCTCGTTCACTTTCCGCAGGGCACGGCTCAGCACTGCTTCCTGAGAGCTTTCTGTGATTTTCCATGACTCTGATGCTGAAGAGCAAAACACAGCACGGAGCTGGAAGAGCCTGGAATCACCCACCGTAGGCGTCTGCTGTTCTTTGGTTACTTCCAATGAACACAGGAGCCCCAATAGGCAGTATGCCAAAACAGCATCTGGAGGCATCCCTGGTTTCATCTAGCTGTCTCTGTTCTCTCTGCTCTAGTAACTCAGCTAGGTAACATTAATGAAAGGAAAGAAAGAAGGAAGGAAGGAAGGAAGGGAGGGAGGGAGGGAGGGAGGGAGGGAGGGAGGGAGGGAGGGAGGGAAGGAAGGAAGGAAGGGGAGAACAAAGTAATGAAGACTTTTTTTTTTTTTTTAAGAAGCGAAGTTTTACGGAGTCAACCAAACAAATGGCTGCATTTCAGGTCTCCAAAGTATCAACTAGGGATGGATTCTGGTATGAAGAGTCAAACAGGAATTCTCCCCAGGTCCCACTGGCCCTGTCACAACAAGAACCTCTGGGCTAAAGGTAAAACCTATGAGAACAAGATTTTAGGCAAATTGCGTGAGGTAATGCCTCAGCCAAGCACCACCAGGGATACTCCGAACATCTCCTCATGTGGTAATAGAAATAGAAAGTCATACCCAGCGAGCGTCGGAGCTAATATGCTGGCTGGCTCAGGGATTATTAATGACAGCAGCCTTTGTAGAAGAGATTTGTGTGGTTAGCTGCCATCCTTGCTGGATTAAGGAGAAAATAAAGAGAAAAGAGCAGCATGAAGTCACTTTGCTCTTGCAATAGCACGCCCCACCCACTGGTGCCCATCTGTTGTTCTTCTGTCACCGCCAACGATCACAGTCACCTCAATAGGCCTGGCGCCATGTCAAAGTAGCGCCAAAGGACTCTGTTTCTAAAGCCAGGCTTATGGAATGGCGTCCCGCCACTCCTCTCAAAAACCTTACGCAGCTGCAACCTCTGCTGCCTTCTCTGAAAGGTTTGGTGTCCGCTGGGAAGGAGCAGGGTGATACAGGCCTTCTTTTATGGGCTGAAAATGACAAAGAACGGGCTGGAGAGATGGCTCAGAGGTTAAGAGCACTGACTGCTCTTCCAGAGGTCCTGAGTTCAATTCCCAGCAACCACATGGTGGCTCACAACCATCTGTAATGAGACCTGGTGCCCTCTTCTGGTCATACATGCTGTATACATAATAAATAAATCTTTAAAAAAAAAATGACAAAGAACGCACAATTCTCCGTATCAACTGTTAGACCAGACTTCTCCTCCTCGGTGTAGACCCATGTATGGAATGGCAGACATGTTGCCCAGAAGATGGTGACAAAGTCACCGTAAGGTGAAAAGACCTTGACAACCAAGAAAGAGTGGTTTTGTTGTTGTTGTTGTTGGTGGTGGTGGTGGTGGTGGTGGTGGTGTTTTGTGTGTGTGTGTGTGTGTGTGTGTGTGTGGTAGTGACGACATTAAATTTCTGTGTCTCCATGAAAACTGGCAATTCTAAACTAGAAGTGTAAAGTGGTACTGAGCACCCAGGACTAGACCTTATATGACAGGTCAGGTAGTTGGAGAAACATGCAATGGGAATGAGGAATCCAGCTGTGACTTAAAAGCAAGCATCCTCACCCTTCCATGAACTTGTCTCGCCAGTGGTCCTTCCTCTTCTGCTAGTACTGTTCATTTGACTGAAAAAATGAGGACATGAAACGTGAACACGTGGTCCAGCAGTATATTCCTATAAAACATGAGATTCCTAAAAAGCCTCAGTATTTAATTAACTAAAGGACCACGTCGGGAAGAAAACGCTAAAAGCTATACATCAACAGATTCTAACTTCTCCATGGCATCTTTTCCTTTAGGAAGTCCAAGTCGTGGTAGCCCATGTTGTGGTCCCAGCCCCTGGGAGGCTGAGGAAGGAGGACCTCTGGGTTCAAAGATAGCCTGAGTTACACGGTGAGATCCTGCTTAATAAATAAAGACAAAAGGCAGAGGTCAGTGAACACTCCACTTCTGGAGTGGGGCGTGGGGGGGGAGAATAAGAACAAGAGAAGAAAAAATTAAATACAATTTTCAAGGTTTTTACTAACTTTTTAGTCAATCTGCTGAATTCCAAGTTTAAAAAAATCTCAGTTTAACATTTAAGTACTGAATTAATTTTTCACTTGGGAAATGTTTTTCCCAAATGAATGAGGAACTACAAGAACTGAAGAATTAACAACACATGAAAGTGACATAGGCATTTTGTTGCCCGGTGAACAACAGGAAATACACAACACTCTCGGTGAGGTGTTCTCTCCAGAGAAGCCAAACGTAAATCTACTAAAACCACTGCATCTATTTGCTGGCCTCCAAGAACTACAAGGGGCTGATGATCGTGTCTTTAAAACTAATCCAAAATTAGGGAGTTCCAGCAGGATCTGTTTCCAGCTACTCTTTCTGGACACTAAACGGAGCTTCCCACTCCTTCCCAACTGTGTCTCCGTCTTGGACCTTCTGTCACCAGGCCATCGGACAGTGCGCACCCTTGTTGCCTCACCTGCCTACAGTCAGCTTCCTTTTCTGCTCGTTTCGCCTCACAAAGACTCCTCCACAAGGTCTACCACCGCTTTAGCTCCCTCTCAACACCAGCCTCCACAACCATTCCTGCTACATTGCTGGAGACACTGGGGACTTAAAGATGAGTCAGGCCGTGCCTTGCTAAGTGGTGGGATAACTAGGCAGTGGTTTGCCATGGGGCATGTGCAGCAAACGGGCCTTTCAGTCATGTTTTCGTGTGTCCAAATTGCCTAGAACACATCCGTGGGCCTTAATGCTTGCTGATCTGGATGCTGAGCGTCTGATCTCACTCACTGTTCTCTTCCTCAGTTCTGGCGTCTTTGCCTTTTCCCGATTCTGATCTCTCCTCTTAAGATCCCAGATGCTATTTGTTGGTGGTTACTTGTGAAGCTCTGTCCAGTCTGTGGTCTATGAGTGTCAATATCCTATAAATAAGCATCAAATTATTTCTTGCTTTTGAAGGTACAATTAAGGGGCTAGGGAGATGGTTCACTGGGTGAAGTCCTGTCCACACAAGCATGAGGACCACGTTCAGCTCCCAGCACCCATGTAAATGACAAGAGGGCATGACAAGCCTGTCTGTGATCCCAGCACTTGAAAGGCAAAGACAGGAGCTCTCTCGGGCAAGCTGGCTAGATCGACTAGCCACATGGGGGATTAACTGAAGACTCTGCCTCAATATATAAGGGGGAAAGTGGTCCAGGACGACATATGATGTCAACCTCTGGTCTTCGCATGCACACACATGCAGACACACACATACATACCACACTCATACATATATAAATTAAGACAAGTTCCCAGCATGGTTATTTCCTTCTTATCACTTCGTAAAACTTCCTTCTAGGATCTTAAAACATGTTTGCTCACGCGTGGTTTGTTTTGTTTTGTTTTTCTTTGTCTACTCACCACTATATGACTGAATCATTCGGAAGCAACCCTGAGCCAGCTCTACCCACCCAAGTCTGAAATGGCATACTTCATGCTCCACTTCTACCCGCTGTCTCCTTTTACCTCGACAAACAGAAATAGTTTAATAATCACAATGTCTGGTCTGTTATCACCATGGTTACTACGTTTTACTTCTGTGCATGCTTTTTTTATGTAGCCCTTGAAACCACAGGACAACGTCACAGGAGTTTCATCTGGAGTTCCACTGCCATCCGTCCTGAAATGCCATACATAGTAAAAATACGTTGGATGATCATTGTGGCCATTCTGCTACTATAAAGAGAAAGAAGGGTGTCCTGAAATGTTTCATTGATGGAATGATTGTCTCTAAAAAGCACAAATGAACTGTGCTCTGGGTCACAGCAGCTTCTGGCCAGCTTCTGAGATGCCCACATACAACCCCATCCATTCCCTCACCACCCAGCCTCTCCGACAGAACACTCTGTTCCTTTTCATGACAGTGTCTTAGTCCATCAGAAAGAGGAAACAAATGTGAAAATTACAAATATTTTACCTAGAAAGTCATATGGAGGGAGGTAATTATAGTCATGAACAACTGGAACTACGCATAAGATCTTGAAGCCATGTTGCAGGTGCAGGTGTGTCCTCTGAACAAAATGACAAAATCCTGGACCTCTGCTGGGAAAGGAGGATGAAGTTCCTCCTGGACTATTTAAAAATGTTTTTTAAAATTAGATGTCATTTGCCCAGAATTATTCTAGCCATCCGTGTCTTCCAAATGATGTAGTTAGAGAGTGCCTGAAAGGAGCTGCTCAGGCTTTACCAAGGGTTGCCTCTGTGTAGTGAAACTAGAATGTTTTCTAATCGTCTATCTTGTATTTTCACATGCTAACCAAATTTTTGTAATGAGCAAATATTATTTTTACACACCCAAATCCAAAGGCATCATTTCTTTTAAAATCCAATAGATTCTCCATAGAAGGTTACAAGGAAATTTTCTGTGTGGTAGACCTCAAAAGACTGCCTCTCCTTAGGCCTCTCAAATTACACCATCAAGTTTCCCCACCCTGTTCTGGTTACGCAATACAAAAAAAATGTTCAAGGTTAATTCTTTTAAATCAAAACCCACACATACTGATGTAAAATGAGACAGGAGCCAGATATATGGGCTAGTAAGTCACAGCTTCTTAGACACACCTGAAATGATTGGGGATGGGATCAATTCCATGCAGATTCTTGTGAAAGAATTTCGGGGTGCAGTCTGGACCTTGTACTCACTAGAGGCAGGATTGTTTTTTCTCTTTCCAAAGGCTGGGTCCATGTCAACAGAACCCATAGACAACCACAAACCTGAGTCAAAACCGGTGACCAAGAACTGTATGTGTCCGTCAGCACATGACCTACTGTCATACAATCTCTGAGTTTACTCACTGTGTCAGTGATCACAGAGCCGATGTGACCGAGTACCTCCCAAACCCAACATGTGAAAGGAAAGATTTGTTTTTGGCTCATGGTTTCAAACAGTCCAGTCCATCCAGGTGAGAAGGGTGTAATGGAATTCATTGTGTTGGGAGCTTACGGCAGAGACACAATGGTAGATGAAGAAGTGGAGAACACCGGACCCTAATGGGGGAGAGGTGTAACTTTCAAATGCTTTCTCCCAGTAACCCCCTTCCATCAGCTATTGCCCACCACCTAAAGGTCTTCCGGCCTTCCAGAACAGCACTACCAGTTGGCAATATTCAATCCTTACGCCCTTGGGGGACATTTCAGGACCAAACAAAAGCACTTCCACAATTTTAATTGCCGCTCTGTATCTTTCTTAGTCTTTTTTTTTTTTCTCTTGGTATAACAAAATAGCTGAGAGGTTCATTTCTTACAGTTCTAGAGGCCGGCCATGAAATTCAAGGCTGGGGGCTCACATTTGGTGAGGGTCTTCTCGCCTGTGGGGACAGTCTGCAGAGTCCTGACGCAGGAGAAGTTATCACGTGGTGAGGGAGCCCATACCAGAAATGGAGCCAGGCCACATTTGACAGCAGATTCCCTCTCAAGATAACCTGCTAACCAACCAACCCATTAATATATAGAGATTAATCCATCCATGACGGCAGAGCCCTCGCTATCTAACCATCTCTTAAATGGCTCACCTGGTCCCACCTCTCCATACTTTGCAGTACAGATTAAATTCCTGTGTTTCAGAGGGGACATTGGGGGAAAAAAGTGGTGGCCTTTGTTCTTTATTCTCATTGGAGACATAAGTGGTCCCAAGCTCCCCTTCTAAGAATCATTGAGCTTGCTTCAGTCACAATTACAACTTTACAGCATTTTGTATGGTGAAATAAGGAAAATCCAGGGAACATTCTTTGCTCAGTTTTTGATGCAGGGGCAGAAGGAGCAGAGCTGGTGTGTCTCAATCGTTGCATTTATAATTGGAATGGGATTGACCTTTCCTGCTCAAGTTCTGTGGCTTATACTCCTCACAGGGATAGGAGATAATGGCATGGAAGGGCCTGGGTTAAAATTGTGAGTCTAGAGAACTTCAATACTGAGCTTATGAAACAACACCATTTATGAAACTCTTCTGTAGTGGGTAGCCATTCCAGCTATGACCTGGAAGTTCCAACCCCCATTGAGGCTTCGGTAACTATCATGCCTACAAGACGGGGCTGAGAGAGGACGCTGAAGACCCGAGATCCAGATGCGTGGGCTCTCTTGGTTCCTGGACCCTGGACGCTGGAGCTAGACCGAGCAAAGTTCTCCAGAGAACACCGCCAGACTGCGCTACACCTTTCCCAGACCCTGTTACCTTTCCCTTCACTTGTAAGTTACCCCACAAAATAAACCTCCCTTTTAACTACGTGGAGTGGCCTTAATAGTTTCTCCAATACTCTTTGATGTTTCAACGCTCTGACCAGGTTGTCATACTTGGAAGGTAGAAGACCTAACCCTGCTTCCCAGAAGGCTGCAGTCTCAGAGACATGTGGCAAATGTGTTAGGCAGTGTAGTCAGCAGTGAGAGGGCTGGGGACCTGGCGTGGCTGGAAGAGTGCTTGTCTACCATGTAAGAAGCCCTGAGATGGATTCCCAGCACCATAGAAAGAGAGTAGTGGGGCCTGTGCCTATAATGCCAGCACTCCAGAGGTGGAAACAGGAGAATCAGAAGTTCAAGGCCCTCCTCAGCTACATAGCAAGTTTAAGGTCAGTATTAGTTACATGAAACCCTGCTCCAAGTATGGAAAAAGTATGAACCACACAGGAAGCAGCTGGGTCCTGTGGGTGCTTTATCTGCCACAGAAGAGCAGGGATACCAAGTGACCCATTCTACAGGAAGATCTTTGATCTAGATGAGGTCATTCCCTCCTATCAGAGCATTAGATTCATTCTAGAGAATTCAGAAAATGATTATTGAAGGAAGCAACCTTTGAACCCACATTTCCAAGGAAGAGCCAAAGTCGTGCCCTCAATTACACTGTGCATGCAAATAAGTGAATCACTCACCTCTACCAACCTCTGGTCCTTTACCTACAGAGCGTGTTACAACTGGGCATTGGACTGGGGGTGGAGGTCAGTAGCAAAGTGTTTGTCTCTCACTGAATCTGGGTTCCATTCTCAGTACTTGCCCCCACTCCACCACCACCCCTGCCCCACACATACACACAATGATAACAAAGACTATAACCTTTCCCTGGAAGCAACCAATTGTTGTTATAAGGATTAACAACGTCTACGAGGCCGAGAAGACCCATTTCCATTATGGAAGAAAAGCTGTGCAGGACTCTTCAGGATGATAACCGCACTATGTGGCAGGGAGAATCCTGCTGTGGCTTCAGTGGCTTGCAGCTCGCCCTCCCCACGTTCCCCCTGGGCTTTATTTTCCCTTATCTGCGTAATTAGTGCCATCGCATAGTAACATTGGCGTCTCTTCTGAGAATATACTTTATTTTTGTTTTGGGCATATGTGTGGCATATGGTGCATGTTTGTGGGAGGATAAGCACACCAAAAGACAATGAAGGACACTGGGCATCTTACTCGGTCACTTTCCGCCTTGTTCCACTGAGGCAGGGTCTCTTGCTGAGCCTAGAGGTGGACAGGTGGCCACCAAGCCCCAGTAATCTTCCTGTCTCTGTACCCACTCCAACAATGGTAAGGTTGCACCAGCAACACCACATCGTGCTTTTCCCATAGGTTCTGGGCATCTGAACTCGGGTCCTCATGTTGGCACAGCAAGGGCCTTTATTCACTGAACCATTTCCATAGACCCTGACATTTTGTTTCTAAGTCCTCTTTAACCCAAGTCACCCATAACCTGCACACAGCCCTTGCCCCAAACTCTATCCTATTCATTCCCAACCTTTACCTTGGCAGAAAGCTATATCAAGCATGTCAAACATTCAAGGCAGGCTTCCTGTTTCCTAGTCCCTGCTGTAGGTCACATACAAGCCAATGATCTGAGGACTCAACCAAGAACCGAGACAGGGCTGCTGGCAATTCACAAAGCTGTATTTCTCTCTGCCC
The DNA here is from genome assembly GCA_902168405.1 of Peromyscus aztecus. Classification (NCBI taxonomy): domain Eukaryota; kingdom Metazoa; phylum Chordata; class Mammalia; order Rodentia; family Cricetidae; genus Peromyscus; species Peromyscus aztecus. Next base: position 27,315 of record CABHPQ010161872.1, on the reverse strand, counting down.
AGGGACATCCTAGGGACAGACTGGGTTGTTTGGTTTTGAGGTGTGCTGGGATGAAAGGCATCCTGGAAGTGGAAGGCCAGTCATTCATTAATTAATTACGACTGTAATTGAGGGTTTGTTCTGAAGAGCGATTCCTTTGAAATTACTTTCCATCAAACAGCAACAGCCACGAAGGAGTCAGATACCCAGTGTCCTTTCTATTTTCTTCTGCACAGGAGCAGTTTTCTTATTCGAGGACCGGAGATTCTGGTTTGTTCTGGCTCTACCCTTCTAAGTCTTTCTTAACCCTGGCTATAGAGGATTTATCTGGAGTGGTTTTGTATGCGTGTGTGTGTGTGTGTGTGTGTGTGTGTGTGTGTGTGTGTGTGTGTGCACGTGAATAATGTTTAGTTTTTAAAAAGAAAATCTGTACCACACAAAACAGTCTTACCAAGGACTTTAATCTGACCTCTTTTGAGTGAGTGTACCTTGGAAAAATTCCATTGCAAGATTAGAAAGACATCTGAGATGGCATGCTAGCCACCTGATGTCGTGGGCCCCGCCTCCAGGTTACCACCGGGGAGGGAGGAGGTAACTGGCATATTCATGTGGTTCTAAACAACAACAGCAAAGTGTGTTGGCCCAGGGGCACCTCGGGATTGACCAAGAGGAAACCCACATTGCACAATCATAGGATCTTGTCGGTACAGTTGTCAGAGAAGGAAACTCCCACAGCAAAGGGCATAAAACCATCCCGGGCAGTCTGGGGCAGCTCAGTCCTGCGGTGTCAGAGAGCCTAGCCCTGCTCCATACACAGATGGAACCATGAACTCCAGCCACAGCTTTAGCCAGACCTACTCAGCCTCTGTCCACAACCTCGGAGGCAGCTGGGGTCGGCCTGGGAGCTTCCACAGGACCCCTAGTGTCCACGGAGGGGCAGGAGGTGTCCGCATCTCCCTTTCCTTCACCACACCAGGCTGCCTGCCTCCTGGAGGATCATGGGGGTCTGGAAGACGCAGTCCCCTGCTAGGTGGAAATGGCAAGGCCACCATGCAGAACCTCAATGATCGCCTGGCCACCTACCTGGAGAAGGTGCGGGCTCTGGAGGAGGCCAATTCAAAGCTGGAAAGTCGTATCCTGCAGTGGCATCAGGAGAGAGAACCTAGCAACAAAAAAGATTATTCCCAATATGAGGAAAACATCAGCCGCCTGCAGGAGCAGGTAAGACACCGAGAGACCCTGCAGCTAGTGGTGCCGCTGTCATACCCAGGGGGACAGGGGGGAGGAAAAAACAGCACACGTGACAGTTCCTGGGGAAAACAGCAAAAGAACCCAGTCTCAAAGACTGCCCATGTAAATCTTACTGTCATACCTTAAGTAAGGACTTGGGGAAACTTGTCTGTAAAATTAATTTTCTCTCTATGGATGATGTAGAGGGTGAAGACAGCAAGCATTTCAGAATTATTACAGACTATCTCTTAAAAAGCAAAACTGCCTGGCTTTCTGCATGCTTGAAAACGTAAAAAAAAGGATCTAAGCCTTAGAAAGGTCAGGCAGCCAGGTGCTGTGCTGTATCACTGTCGATCCAACAACGCCAGGGAAGCGATAAGGGCTGGTATGCAGGGTGCACCCTCGGTACACAAGGCACAAGGGAGACTTTACTTTCTCATTACGTCAGTTCTACCCCACCTCAGAGTCCCACAGAAGACTGAGTTACACTATTGCTCAGATCGTGCCTAAAACGCCATCACACTCCGCCAGCAGATAGATATACCACTACGGCATCCCTAGCTACTTTTCCAGATGCTGCTAGAAGGCAAAGTTGCTCACACTTCGGAGAATGGCATATTGCTAGAGGGGGAAAGTGATAAAATGAGAGTACATCTAAAACTTGGAAAGTTAGGATAGACTGTGAAGATATGCCTCAAAAAACAACATGTTTCTCAACCGAACATCTAAAAGGTTAAGGTCCCACCTTCTTGGGTGCCTGGATACAAGTGGAGGGCGGATAATCATCTCACAGTTACGTTCCTAAAGCTATAAACCTCCCCTTTGTATGAAGGAGTTCCAGGAAAATCCCTGTGAACTTATGATCTACCCTACCCTGGAAAGGCCATCACAGGCTTCCAATATTAATACCATATTATTTCACAGCACTCAGCCATCTTTGCTTGAATGTAGGAAGGACCAATCAAGATAATATAAATCTGTCCTTGTAATGACCCCTAATTATTGAATAATCAGCCTAATAACTGAGTGTGTAATTGCCTTAACTACAGAGTGCATGGTTGTCTTTGTGAAGAAAACAAGTTGACTCAACATCCACACGGTGTTTTTCGTTTAATGAAGTTGCTTTGGTTTTAGAATGGAGGGAAAGGATGATGCCTGCAAATGCAGGGCCAGGAGCGAAGCCCAGAAGAAATACCAGATTATACCTGATCCAGTTGCCCGTCTACTAAATAGGAGAGAGAAGTAGGGAGAGGGGGAAAAGGGAAGGAAACCATTATTGAGCACTTCCTGTTGCCCGGGGGGGGGTGGAGGGGGGGTGTCAAATGTCAGACATGCATATCTGTGAGAAGGGCTTTCTGCAGTGGTGGGACTGATCTATATTATCTGACTTAATTCCCACATCAACTCTGTTAGGAAATTGAAGTTCAAAAACGTGTAATAACCCCCAAAGGCAGCAGCAAAAGGCAGAGGTGGGATCAAATGATCTAACTTCCACTTCAGCATGGTACCAACTCAGCAGCCTCATACAGAGATGAAATGGGTGTGCTATTCACAAGAATACGGCTGTGGATTGGCAGAGCTATCATACCACACAGAGTTCAGAACGTATCGTTTAACTCTCATAACTTCGGGGAGCAAATATTTTTAGCCCCAACTTCCGGACCAGGAGACTGAAACTGGATATTTTTTCTACTTGTTTTTCTAAATTCCTTAGAATAGACTGGGGTGGGGCGGGGAATGAGTGGGTTCAGATATGAAGATGTGCAACTAGCCCACTCTCTTAGAGGGCCAGAACTCTGGGTTCTGAGGCCAAATAGGTCAAGGGTCATGCTTTTCTAGAACTGTACTTTGAATGTTTCACCTTCTCTGGTTTGGAAGAGGGTCGCTCTTGGAGTTTGAGGTTGTCTGTCATTCCTGACTTACCCTATTTGCAGATGAGGTCCTAAGAGGTGCCTCCGTCCCCTGGGGCTGGCCTCTCCCTGAGTCCTGATAAAATACTCTGAATAAACACAATATTTTACTCTCATATTGTAATGTTAAATGCTACTCAAAAATCTGTGAGAAATGTAGTTCAAAAATATGATTCCAAACCTTCTGAAACACAGAATTGGACATAGCAATAGGAATATCATTCATAAAACTCCCTGGTGATTCTCAGTATGTGACATTTGGGAGCGTGGTCAAATTGTCTATTTGCCTTTACTGAGTAGGAGATTGCATGCCTTGGAGCAATGATACTGTGCTAATACACCAACTAGATTTTCAAAGAATGAACTCAGAGCCTTGGGGAGAATCTAGGTGATTATTACAACATGCAGCTTAAAAAGCTATGCCTCAGATACTATTTCTCAATCTATCCCCATCCATTTATAACTATGAAGGATGTCTCAGAAACAGTGGCCGCATTATAACACCATATTTAGTAAACCCAAACAGAGAGAAGCTGTTTCAAATATGAGATGTGGGTGCTGGAGAGATGGCTCCATGATGAAGAGGATTTACTGCTCTTGCAGAGGACCTAAGTTCACTTCCCAGACCCCACATGGTGACTCCATCACCACCTGTAACCCCAGTTCTGGGGGATCCAATGGCCTCTCTATTCTCTGCAGGCTTCTGTGTGTACATGTTGCATATACATACACTCAGGCACTTATGAAAAAAATATGTAAATTTATATATACACATTCTTATGTAGATAGGAGAGAAAGAGAGAGAGTTGGTCTCCCATAGCCCAGACTGGCCTTGAACTCACTATGTACCCAAGGATAACCTTGAACTCCTGATCCTCCTGCCTTCACCAATCCTGGACTGGGATTGCAAGAATGTGCCATCATGCTCCATTGATGCGGTGTTGGGTATTGAACCCACGCCAGGCAAGTACTCTGCAAACTGAGCTACAGCCCCCACCCTATATGCGCTTTATGCCAAGTACACTCCAAGGCCTCACTCTCATGGACCACAAGAACGCTGGCTGGGAGGAATTACATACCTGATGTTGGCTTCTCAATGGATAAGTAATCACTTTAACTTGGAAAAGGCCAAATTCACAGGGTATTTTTACTCCTCTGGCTCTGGTGTGTGCACTGTGGGGCCGCTAATGAGGAGCGTGTCAACCAGCCTGGAAGCAGCAGTCACTCAGTGCAGGAGGAAGAAAGTGCTCCAAGTCCCCAGCTCCGGGGATGGAGCTACTTTTATTTTGCATGAGCAAATAATACCAAGAATAAGAAGCCTAGACGGGAGAATGTTGGTAAAAATGCCATAAAGCAGCACTGTGGGCAAGAAGCCAAGACGTACCTGCAGTTTTCACTTTCGGGGCAAAGCTCAATGAACCTTCCAGAGCTCCTGTAGTACGACAAGTATGTATGCGATATTATCTCATTTACGATCTTCTAACTGTCACAAGGCGACACTGGTGAGCCGCCATTACTATTGTCATCACCATTTTATGGATGAAGAAACTGAGACTCTGATATACTCAGCCAGCGAATGGGTGAAGGCGGGACCCCAGCCCTGCTCTTGGAGTTCCAGGCCCAGCATCCCCCTACTTGTGAAGGCGGCTATTGTGCATTCAGAAGACCAAATTCCAAGTCATTGGTGAAGCTTTAAATAGGACTAGAGTTTTAAAAGGCACCTTTGTATTAAGGAAGAGCTTTGCCCCAAGAAAAATCCTCTCTAAATAAAGGAATTAGCTGTACAAATACAATGGGAAGGCCGCAAGGTTCTGTGACTCCAGCTGCATTGCAAAAGCTTGAAGCCAGGATCTCTGAGTCCCCTGCTTCTAATACAAGCCCCTTATTGAGCAAATGATGAAACTGAAGCACAAGAATGGAGTGATGTCCAACCGTGAGCCTGTTCGGGAAGGAAGCCAGGCCAAAGAAATACTACAGTTTCTACTCTGGCGCAATGCTCCCTACCAAAGTATTGTTCTACCTGTAGATGATAAGAAATTGACTCCGTTTCCCCACATCAAATATGGGCTCTTTCTCTTCGTAAGGTCCTGTATACCCAAGTGCCCAAACAGCTCCAATGGGTCTTTTCCAATGTAAATAAAACTTATGTAAATATCTAGTGAACGTCTTCAGCTGGAGGTTTTACTACTGTGGAAATTACTACTGTGGAAACTTAAGTGGTGATAAAGAATTCACTCAGTTCTTGTTTTAATAGCTTCAATAGAGGCAATCTTATCACAAATACATTACAAACACATCTTCCTGCAGTTTACATGCATGGTTCTAGTCACTTTGGGCAGAATAATAATGATTGCTTTATATGAAGACTATCTGAAGTATACTTCAAATTAGCTCTCACACTGGAAGTGTGAATGTGTAAGAATTACATGCATCTGAGCTAATACCTGTACTTTAGGAAATCATACCCTATAGTCACAATCAGAAAAAACTCAGAAGCTGGGGAGGCAGCTCAGTGGCTTAGAGCAATTGCTGTGCAAACATGAGGCCCTGAGTTTGGATCCTCAACATTCATGTCAAAAGCCAGAAGTAACCATGCGTACTTGTAACCCCAACACTAGTGGGAGGAAGTGGGAGACAGGATTGCTGGGGGTTGCTGGCCACCATCCTAGCTCCAGGTTCAGTAAGAAACCCTGTCTCAAAGGAATAAGGAGAGAAACAACAGAGCTGGGCACTTGAGGTCCTCCTCTGTCCTTCTGAAGTAGACACATGGGCACATGCATGCACACAACACACACACACACACACACACACACACATACACACAAACTCCACTTTATTTTAAAACTAACACTTTCAGTTTCAGAAATGTAAGCAAAACACTAAGTCATGTTTCCATTACTAGACAGCTAGCAGGCATTACCAAGAGGCTCAGCCCTCCTTACCCACTTTGCTCTTCCGGGAGTCACATCAACACAGCCTGTCAAAGCTCTACACAAATGTATGCTGCTCTCAGCCTCGGAAAGAGAAGCTTCTTGTTACAATGGGTATCAATTAGCAGAGACTCTTAACTGTTCAAATCGCTGGGAATAAACAACTCTCAGTGTCCAGCTATGCGTGGGTCATCTTTATCTGTCTGCCCTGCTCCCCAGGGCATAGGGAACATCGAAGAAAAGTGGACAGAAAGAATGTAAAAGCCAGAGGATGGCAGGAGTGCGGTGAAATGCTGTCTTCTGGGCATGACGGCTGCAGCACCCAGGAACTCACAGCAGCTGTGGTACCTTCACAGGACCTGCGCAAGATCAAGCCAGTTAAAATTCCAGCAGGGTGGCACACGCCTTCACTCCCAGCACTCGGGAGGCAGAGGCAGGCAGATCTCTGTGAGTTCAAGGCCAGCCTGGGCTATAGAGTGAGTTCCAGGAAAGGCTCCAAAGCTACACAGAGAAACCCTGTCTCAAAAAAACAAAAAACAAAAAAGAAAAAATAAAACAAAACAAAATTCCAGCAGGGACAGGGCTGGGGATCATGAGGCCCCATCGCTAGCTGAGGAGCTACTGGCAGTTGGAGTCTACCTGAAGAGAGGGAGTTATTTTTCTTTTGGGGGAGTAAATGGATAGCACTAATTGGGCTTAGCAGTTAAATAATAATAGTAGTAGCAATAATAAAGAAAAGAAGGAAAGAAAAGGGAGAAAGTTTAGTGTATAAAAAGACAGCAAAACCAAGAGCAGACATATTCTTTCTGTGTCTTTCACCTAGCACATGTGACTTGATTCCCACCATTCTGCTGCATAAAAGGAAGTTGAAAGAAAAGGGGGCTGGAGACATGGCTCAACAGTTAAGAGCACTTGCTGCTCTCTCAGAGGACCTGGGTTTGATTCCCAGCACCCACATCAGGTGACCCTCTGACTTCCAAGGGCTCCTGTGCTCACATGGTGCACTAAAGTCATACACACACACACACACACACACACACACACACACACACACACACACACTAAATCTTTTTAAGAAGAAAAAGATTGTTATCTGGGCTGCAGGTTGCGGGCAGAGGAAACCGGAGCTCAGACACGCAGCTGTCACGGGTGGATCAGTCCAGCTGGAATAATTCTCTGTACATATTTTACAGATCGTGGACAGTAAGATGACAAATGCTCAAATTGTCGTGCTCATCGACAACGCCAGGATGGCCGTGGATGACTTTAACCTCAAGTAAGTCCCTTCTTCACAGAGCTCCGTGGGAGGGAAGCTCGGCCTGCTGTGACTGGCTGCCAAAATCTTCCTGGGTTATAATTAAAGGGCATGACAAGAGTCATGTGCAATTTAAATAAGCATAAAGTGCACGTGAAGGCATGTGAGGATTCAAATAGGAATTAAGAATTGGGTGCTATTAAAAACGCTCCATTTTAGGGATGGTAATTTGGTTGTACTTATTTAGAAAAAAAAAATACCTTTTTTATTAGATGCACTCTGTGGTATTTAGGGTTAAAGTGCCATAATGTCTGTAATTTACTTTAAACATTTTCAGCAATGAGCCATAAATATATATATATATATATATACATATATATATATATATATATA